>CACRXK020001422.1:0-54748 GCA_902702795.2 Paramuricea clavata | reverse complement strand
TAGCCCGCGTGCAGGCCCAAGGAACTGATAGTGGGCCTGCAAGCAAGGCCCGGTATTTTGCAAAACGCCCCTTTTCATAACACGCCCCATTCGCGCGTCAATTGTCAAAAAAGAACCAATGACAGCACCCAAATATTAACAAACAAACTCGCATTAAAATGTTGCTGGGTTTTCTCTGCTTATTCAGAACACTAATAAACAATGTGTAAATGGCTGCGTTTTAACTCCAAAAAAGCAAGCAATGCAGTCAGTAATTGCCAAATTTGCAAGTGCTCATTTTCAACTAAAATCGGAACAGACAAATTAGGACGAATTTCAACAGAAAACCAGTCTCAAACTTCAAATCATGAGGGAAGTCCAGATCGTTTCGTTTCAAACGGCAATTTAATACCGCCTTCTGTTTCGCTCTCTCAGCGAAGCCTTGTAAATCGCAAAGTGTTTCGAATAGGCTTACAGTCCTTACATGCAACTGCATCTCAACATCAACCAAAAAATAATTTTCTTGAGGAAGTGAGAACACATAACGTATCAACTGAAGTCTGTTTGAAATTAATGAAACTCAAGTAAAGGTTACTATAGTTTACCCCAGTCGTAATTTGCTATTCCAACACCTCACGACAAGCAATCCCCATTGGCATAACGGCAAAACATGTCTTCCTTCAAGTAAACAATAAACAGTCTGTTCTTGTTCCATTTGTAATCGAAAAAAGTGATCAATTTTCAAATTTTAAGCTTATCGAGAGCCTTTGTCTATGCCTTTGTGATGAATCACTGTTCCCTTGGGCCTGCACGCGGGCCAGGTTAATTAATTACGGATCGCCTCAGCTAGCCAATGGGAATTTAGCCGGCGGTTCGGCCGGCGAAAATCGAAAACATGGGGTGATGGTTGCAGGCTGTCCCTCACCCTCAGACAGCCTGTACGCAGGCTACGGCTGTCATTTTACACCCCAAATTTTGGGGTGTGAATAAATTAAAACCACTTAATTTCAATGCACGAAATTGATTTGTCCTTCAAAATTTCCTATGCTTCCTGCTCCAAGACAAGGTAAATTTTATATATTTGTAATCCTCGAGAAATAAGCTTTCGGAAAATGTTTGAATCAAGTTTATACGATCAGAAATTTAGAAGGTAGGAGCAGGGCCGTAGCGAGGGGGGGTATTGGGGGGGTGGTTAACCAACTTTTGACATATTCGAAAAATGGGATGGCCATTCGGAAAATTACGGCAATTATAGTATATGGTTTTCGTACGAAAATCATGAGATTCAGGCAATTTTTAGCTAATATCTAACTTTTGGTATGTCCGGAAAAATTGTTTGACCCTTAAAATGGTACACTGACCGAAATTTTTTTCGGGGGGGGGGGAGGTCGCCAAGAATTTTCGAAAGTTCGGAAATTTTCTTCGTCATTCGGAAATTTTTGGCCTACACCCCCCCAACTATAAATGCTAGCTACGGCACTGGGTAGGAGTCAATTTGGCAGCCGCTTGATTAAAATTTAATTGTTTACAACATGACAACAACATTACAAATCTTATGAAAGCTCATCCAATTTTTGTTATAGAGACTTTGTTTTGAGGATTTCAAAAATATATAATGTGTCTCGTGTTAAGATAGAAAATAATTTTTAAATGAAGAAAAGTGAATGGACGTTGCACGTCAGTCGAGACATATTAAATATTTAGTTTAGAATGTAAGCATCAAATTTCGTCGATGAAAACTTGCTCAAACCTTTACATACTTTACATAATCTGTATCGCTATACAACCAGGAGTTTAAAAATGTTTGAATGAAGTAGGCCTATATTGGTTGAGTATTTTATTTTATAAAATTATCTGAAGTTTTGTACTGAGAATTTCAAAATATTTTATTACATATGACAGCATGCATGGTATATAAATATAGCGCAACAGTACTAAACTTTGGATAATTTTTAAAATACTCAACCAATATACTTCATCCAAACATTTTTAAACTCCTGGTTAAATAAAGATGCAGATTATATAAAGTATGTATTTTTGAGCAAGTTTTCACCAAATTTCCCGACGAAATTTGATGCTTACATTCTAAACTAACTAGAAATACATGCATGCAGTAATCCCTCGCCAATATTTCTATATATTAAACATGAAATATTCACAAATGACCAGCACTGAACGCAGGCTCGCGCTCAAGTGTTGCCATGACAACACGATATTCTTAAATTTTTATTTTCATATGTTTTGTACAAAACTGCAAAATAGTTGAAAGATTCGTACTTTTAACTATACAACAATAAATTTCCGAAATATATAGTATAGGTATATTATTTTGCATTTTGAAACGCTTCGTAAAATGTTTTGAAATGTTCATTCGAGTAAACTACATTTTGCCGATAAACTGTTTTTACTTAACAGAACATGATAAGTTTAATACAAATAAAACAAAATTAATTGTTAGGTAATTTCAGTTCAGTCTTCAAATCAATTTGTTCGCCTTTACATTTTAAGATTTTTTCTCAAATTAAACGGTAATTTATGAAACTTAGAGCTTCTATAGTTGATATTTTTTATTACGTAAAAAGTTAAAGCAACAAAATTCGGCGTAAACATTTATTTATTTATTTATTTAATTTCCCCAAGAACATGAAGGGCGCACCCACAGAGCCGAAGCTCCTTTAACGGGTTCCCATTTAAAAAATATTCAAAGCAAACTTGCCGTATATTTCACGATTTCCCTATAAACCAATTCTTCTCATTTCTACAAACAAAATTGCTTCAAGCTTGTTGTATATGAAACGATTTTCCAAATATATGCCTTTTAAAATTGAAATCTTGCTTGCCATATTTTTGAGATAAGTGAGGATGACCACCCACTCAAGATCGTCCCTCGTTGGTTAGCGCCCGCGATGATTGATGAACTTTAGACTTCGCTAATGCTTTGGCGTTTCCCCGGGTATAAATAGCCGGGGGGAATTAGTACCCTCGCCGTCGGCTTGGGGAATATTTATTATGTCTCGACTGACGTGCAAAGTCCATTCACTTTTCTTCATTTAAAAATTATTTATTTTCTATCTTAACACGAGACACATTATATATTTTTGAAATCCTCATGAAAACAAAGTCTCTACAACAAAAATTGGATGAGCTTTCATTAGATTTGTAATGTTGTTGTCATGTTGTAAACAATTAAATTTTAGTCAAGCGGCTGCCAAAGTGACTCCTAACTTCTAAATTTCTGATCCTATAGACTTGATTCAAACATTTACCGATAGCTTATTTCTCGAGGAGTAAAAATATATAAAATTTACCTTGTCTTAGAGCAGCAAGTATAGGAAATTTTCAAGAACAAATCAATTTCGCGCATTGAAATTAAGTGGTCTTAATTTATTCACACCCCAAAATTTGTGGTGTAAAATGCCAGCCGATGTCAGGCCCTTCTCAGCACGAAGTCAGCACAAAGGCCATGGGGACGAGGTTGACCGAAGACATGTACTTGCCTAATGATATTACAGTAAAGGCCATGTTACACGGTGCAATTTTTCTTGCAACTTGCAATGCAATTCTATTCTGCAGGGATGTTAATTAGTGAAATCAGTGAGGAATTTTCGATATGTTTAGAAAACATTAGCGGGGTGTAATAAAGAATCGCATTTGGCAATTTTACATCTCTCAAGAGTAGAATTGCATTGCAAGTTGCAAAAAAAATTGCACCGTGTAACATGGCCTTAAGAATCCGAGTATTTCTAAAATAGAAAATCATCCCCGAGCCGACGGCGCGAAGCGCCGAGCGAGGGTACTAATCCCCCCGGCTATTTACACTCGGGGAAACGAAAGCATTAGCCAAGTGTAAAGTTCATCAATGAGCGCAGGCGTGGGTTACCGTGAGTGGTTCGGTGGTTCGGTGGGTGGTCATCCTCACTGATCTCAAAAATATGGCAGACTGTCATGAATAGCGGACACTAATTGGTCCAATTTAAAGTTTGCATTATAACGACTGTCGACTGTATGACGACAGCGAAATAGCAAACATTTCTTGATTTGATGATTGATAAATTTCTTGCAAATATATTAAATTTTTGCTCGCATTTTTGCAAGATTTTGTAAATTTCAAGAAAGAAAGGGCGAAAGAGTCGGCTAAAAGAAGGGAGCCGACGTCAACGAAGGTAAGTTTGTTTTAGATATTAATTTTATAATTGCTTTAAAATCCGACGGCCACTTTGGCCCTTTGGCTTTGCGTAGGCTATATGAAACAACTAAACAAGACAGCATAAAATTTCAGTGTATTAATAATATTGAATCCCTGTTTTATTAGGCCTATATTGAATTTTTTAAATAAAAAAGAAATCAAAGTTATTTGCATGCGAGAATTTGAAATCATTTTATTGCAAACTCAAAGTTTATCGATAAAGCCATTTTAATAATTAAAGGCAGTTTTAATAGTTTTATAAAGAACATTTTAAAACGTTTTGCGAAGCTTTTGAGTTTTGTGGTTGAATTTTACATTAAATTGAAGTTTATATTACGTATAATAACATACCTACCATATATATGTTGGTAAATTGATAATTTTGTAATTAAAAGTGATATTTTTAGGCGATTTTTCATTTGTAAGAATATTCTTAAAAATTATCTTGTTACCATGACAACAACTTTGGATACTTAATGTTCGGAAAATACAATGGTTTTGTCAGCAAGGCGAGGGTTTCTGCATGCATGCATTTTCTAGTTTTAATTAAGGAATATTAAAATGAAATTTTATGTAAATGAAATTTAACATTCAATAATTTATCACGTGACTACGTATTGTTATCGAAATTTATCTTAGTTACCCTCTGTTTTTGCTAACCAAGGATAGAAGTGATGCCCCATCATTTTTCTGGTTGCTCTTGTGGTGCTCTTCATGTTCAGCGCGTGCTTATGACACCACACTGTAGTACTACGTCTGGTTGTAAAATTCTAACTAAAGCCGTGCTGGCTATGAATAATTGAACAAGAAATACGGTAATTTTAAGGCAAGAAATAATGGAAGAACTTATTCTACTCAAATATACCAGAAAATGTATTTTTATGGCTCTTATGTTCTAATACCAAAATAATTGTCATGCAGTGATTATCTAAATAAATTTCGACGATAAATTAGTTGTAAATACGCTTTTATTATTCATGAATATTGAAGAACACTCTTCTTTAAAAAAAACATTTCATATCAGCCGAGTGTCACTATACTTCTCCTCCTACTATTCACTTCTCCACCTACACAAATGAACGGAAAATTAGCGTTGTTGATGCTGGGTTGATCAGTCATTTTGGGCATTCCCTCTCGCAACTAATTGATAACTGTAGTTATGTGGATAATGGTGAATCTACAGGTACACTTTTCCCATTGTTTAGATTGTCTAGATTTTCTGACGTGGAAGGCCAGTATCGGTCCAAAAGATCTGAAATATTGGACCCTGGGAGAAGTTTAATTTTAAATCCTTGATCTTAAAGTAACAACTGAAAAAACTATAAAAAACTCTTCCTAGCCAACAACATAGCTTCCTATATGGCACTGTAATATCGCTGCCATTGAATATATTATCACATAGCAGACTCACTATTGATAGTTTTTCAGTTTCCTTCCTTCCATGCTTTTGGATATGTCAAATCCTGCGCGAAACTACTAAACGCCATTATTACAGTCGAGTGCCACTTCCTTCACGTCAAAAACGTATTTGTCTAATCGAACGCATGAATTGATAAAAATAATAAAACACAACAATATCTCAATAGTAAGTTACAAATTAACTTACTGCAACTATCATCAGTTGTTTGCCGTTAACTGGATATTTGATATATGCATGCCCTCAATTATGAATTACATTTTAAGGTAGCCTAATACATTTTTTAAATGGAAAATTTACAATTGAGATAAATATTTTTTTGAGAATTATTACTTAAATTATTGCGTAAAAAAATATCGTACTTATGTAAAACAATATCTAAAGAGTTCTACAACTCCCGTTTCTATGCCAATAATGACGTTTCAATATGGCGGACATGTTATCTTAATTTACCTCGACGACGACATCGGTGACTATCACTTTTGTTTCATCAGATGATTTATAAGCATAATGAATTATATTGTGACAATTCTGAACAACCTGTTGAGCCAAATGATTTGCAATTATTCATAATTTATTTTTTCGCTCAACAGGTATTTTTTAAAACTATCAAAGTATAATTCAATACACTAAGCGAAATAATTTTATGAAATAAAAATTAATGGTCACCAATATGGTTTTAGAGCTGAATAATTTTAAAATCAAAATATATGTTGACTGATTGTTGGAATATAATGTTCAAACGTCATTTTTGCCATATACCAACGGTAGTTGTATAACTTTTGTGTAAAAATTTAATAATAGGGCAATAGGGACCTGCATTTAACTTGAATATAGTATATTTCACGAATATATAAGTATATCCTAAGATCTATTTCACAACGCCATCTTGAAATATATATTTTCCTTCTTGAAGAAATTTCCGAATCAGATGAGAGTGCTCTACGTGTTAATTTATATATTGGTAGCACATGACTGTTACCTTGACAGCCTTGCTTCAGAGCGAGCATTTTATCCACGCAGCCTAAGGGCTCTTCACCCCAAATTGTATATATTGCAGTACGTTGGTCAGAGAAATTAGTGCAACTAAGTGTCTGAAGACAAGATATACGGTATCATTTGAAGAAACCATCAGGTATGAATATATGTTTAGTATGGTTTCAAATTGCTTTATTTGCTTGCTTTGGATATACCTTGCTTTATATTATTATTGTTATTTAAGCTTATTTACTCAAGATAGTCATTCAGGTGTCTTGTTTTCAAAGGGCCGTGCACATTTACTAAAAATTATTATAAAACTATAAAAAAATATTTACTATAAAATAATCAAAATATAATATATTCTATTTACATAAACCTATGGTTAGGCATGATGACCTCCCAGTTCAAATACACAAGTCCTCATTATTCTCTTGGAAGAATTGATAGAATTAAGTTTCAGGTATTTTTATGGACACATGGAACATCTGTGTTTAATATTCAGGAGGCACGCCCTAAGTACTGTTTTGGAAGGTTGGTAGCGAGTTTTTTACTTTGCATATTTGTTTACTATTACTGTGATGTGACTGAAACGATGACAGTGCTAATCCACGAATCCCATAACATCCCAGTTTGCATGATAATAGAATCTTACGGTTCACCGTGTCGAATGCGTTTTGGAAGTCCAGGAACAGGTCGCCATTAATCAAGCCATCATCCATGTTTGCTAGCCAGCTGTTAGTTACATGTTGTAATGATGTTTCAGTAGAATGATTTGCTCTAAAACCAGACTGAAATTTAGATATTATTTGGTGTTGTTCCAAATACTTCATTAATTATTCATGCCAACTTTCTCCCAATATTCGCAAATACAATAAACCAATCCAAAAGAATACAGCACCACTGTACATATACAAAGCAGCAATGGATTTTTAAGCAACGTTTGAATTTGGTTAGTAAAATGCGTCGCCTGGAAAAGTGCGAATCCCATTTCCCAGTGAGCCTGCTCGCAGGCTGCCAGTGGCGCGTTGTTCAAAAGCTGGCCATCTTAACTCTGCGCTAACATGGTTTATAAACCTGGAAGTATTTCTGCAGAAATTTTGTCGGGGTAAATAGAAGTTCTGATAAACGGGCATCGTGAAACACAAACATCGAAACAACAGGTTGAATTTTAATCCAAGGTTAGTGCTAACGCAGGTTTGAACAACCGGCCCCATTGTTGGATCTTACAAAGTTATCGAAAGGCGTTCAGTGACGAGAGGAATCCACAATGTCAGCCATTTGGAGTAGTTTCATAGAGTGAAAGGTTCTTGTAATCAGATCGACTGGCATGGGACATGGCGGCAACATTGCGATGGTTTCTTCAAAATCATATCCGCCAAGAAGATGTTGGATTTGTGTGTTCTTAGTTTTAATCATTTAGTTAATATATAGTTTTCCATAGCTAGATATAAAGTTTTCCATTGCCATAAAGGTGGCGCTTTTTCTCCTGAACCGACGAGTATTTCATCATAGATCAATTAATTATGTTCATCTGATCGATCGTTCTTCTGAAACTCCACGCTTCTCCTCTTCGGTGTCGTAGGCGTACTGTAAGTGTCGATATTAAGTTATTTTTGGTTTTTCCAAAAGCACTAGCTAATCATGGATATTGGTCTAAGATATTTCTACTGTTTGTTTTACGATATTCGTTTTCGTAATTCATCTGCCCTCGACAAAATTTGAAATAGAAATAACATAAAGTAAGTTATGTGTGTCGGAAAAACGCCCTAACGTTAACATTGTGGAATCTACCCACAGCAACAAGATGGTTTCGAGACTAGAACGCCAACGTTATCACCAGCCGTTGAGGATATAAATAATTACAGAAAAAAGCGAGTTACCACTCAAGATTAAACTGTTGGTTGGTTATAATTCGATAATAATGCATGTGTTCGAAACTGATTTTATATTGGATTTCAGCTTCAGATTCTGCATGCTTTGCTCTACACCATGGCCAGGTTTCGTATTTCAATAATAAGTATATCACATTATAACTAGCATCTACCGGTAACTGTAAAGTACGAATAATTGACACAACTCACCATAGAACGTATGTAAATAGAGTGAGGTTTCACAGTTTTCTCTATTTTTATAAGCAGGCAACGCAAAACATCCGTACACGATGCCTTCGCAACTCTTCCCAGCTTGGAAACTTACATTGCGACCACTTAATTCACGAAGGTTCTTTTAGTTCATATATTGGTTTCCCAAACGTATATTACTGAGCCTGATGTTTCTTATATTAAGACAGAAGCTTGACAGAAGCTTTCTTTTTTTTATTAGGAATTAATATTCACCAAGTACCAAAATGAAAACTACCTTCCTGATTGCTTTGGGGATTTCAGTCATTGTCGCAACAACTCAGGCCGTTTGTCCAAAATGTGACTCTGGGAAGATCAAGTGTACTCCGATTCACAAACTGGATTGCAAAGGTGGACTTGCTCCTGATCCATGCATGTGTTGTGCAGTTTGTGCCAAAATCAAGGGTGAGAGTTGCGGAGGACCCTTTAACATAACAGGAAAATGTGACTGTGGTTTGAAATGCTTGAAAAGTCCAAAGGATATCGAAAATATGGGAGAATTTAATGCCAATGGACTATGTGTACCAAGGTAAGAGGTTTATGCGATATTCGCGATACTTGAGTAACTCTTACTGACGGAAACCTCCAGCGAAAGATGGTGTAGAGGTTTCACACCTGACAATGTAAGGGCAGTTGCGAAATATCCAAATATGATAATCCCTCTAGCAGGAATCGAACCTGCGGTCCTGCGATTTCAGTACAGGTATATAGCCTAGCTATCAGTCTATTTTCCTCAAAATTAGCTTAGAAAACAAGGTAAATAAGTTTGGACACATTTATAGCATAAAAAGTCTTTTTCAATAAACAATGTGTCTGTCAATCAATGTGTCTGTCAATAGACAACTTGCATTGATTTAGGCCAAAAAAAGTAAATTCCCGTAAAGAACTTATTAAAATCAGTAAAATTGCAAAATTTGGTTGCGAAATGTTGTAAAATGTAGAAACTATAGCCTTGCGAAGTTTGCATATTTTCAGTATATTTGTATTACGTGCGCAAATTGTTACCATTTTTGAGCCTAAAATGGTAACAATTTTCGCACGTAATACAAATATACTGAAAATATGCAAACTTCGAAATGCTATATTTTCTGCATTTTACAACATTTCGCAACCAAATTTTGCAATTTTACTAATTTCATTATTTTCTTTTTAACTGTTGTGTTTTATTCCCTTCTCTTTACTTAGATTAAAATTTAGTCTAACATGCAAGTTGTTCATCAGTGCCGTAGCCAGCTCGATAATTGGGAGAGGGGGGGGACAAATATTCATATATTCGTGTTCACAGACCATAAAAAGAATCGATTTCAAAATAAATTAATAACGGAATTACGAATATGGCCCCCCCCCCCCAATTATCGAGCTGGCTACGGCACGGCTGTCAATAAAATAGAAAACAAACAAAAAGCAAAGTCTGTTAAGAAAGTTATACGTACCTGAAGAAGAGTTTTAATAAAAAGCTTTGAGCCCAGTTAAATGGCTTCTTTATCGGGAATTTTAAGCCAATATTCGTCTGCCAGTGATTGGTTCCGCTCTTCGTTTGCATGAACAGACTGCATGAGACCGTCTCGTTTGGCCTCAAGTTTCCGTTTGGAGATAGCTAGCGTTCCACTTCCAGGAGATAAGGGTATCATCACAACTACAAGGTTTCTTAAAAATGTGTTCTTCTTAAAAATATATGAAAAATCATAGTGTTGTTTACTCTATGATGACAACATATATTCATGAAAAAATGTTCTGTTTTAATCTATATTGTGAGAAAATTACCAAATTATAAAAAAACCAATTCGCCGCCAAAATGTAGAAGTGATTTAGTGCTACAAAGTAATACGTGTCACAGAACCAAATAAATGCACGTATTAAAAAGGTATTAGGGTCTGTTCTTATATGAGCTGAGCACGCCTGGTAATCCGTGCTGACTCGCAAGCAAGTGGAGAGATTTCGCCTCGTATATTGTTTTTATACATTTTTGAGATTTGATTCACATGAGAACCGGGCTGGTCCGGTTTGCCGGGAACACGTTTGAGCGAGGTGAGATATCGCCTTCGCTTGCTCATCTGTATACGAACACACTTTATAACGAAAATTGAGCCGCGACGCATGCTTTATTCTATCTATTCAAAACAAGTAAGAAATCACCAATATTGAAACTTCTGAAACTTACAAAATTAAAACAAATATCGCGTTCCCACCAAAAATCGCGAGAGACTTTCTATAGCGCTTGCCGGGCTAGCCCGCCTCATGTAAAATAAATAACAATTTGTGCCGGCAAAACAAGCTAGCCCAGTTTAGCGGGCCAGCCCGGCTCATATGAACATTCCCTTAGATAATTTAATAGAAGGTATAAACACCGGTCACGTTATTTTTTTAAATGCTTCAAATTTAACCGTTAACCATAATCAAAATAATTTGATTATTTCACATCATATTTAGCATTCTCTTAGACGAGCAAATATATCTAGTAAAGAAATGACATAGATAAGCGTTTCCCTAAACGATTTTTAACATGTTTTCTTCGCAATTTTCGCGATTTTTGTAACAACAGTACGAAGTCCCACCACATCTATAGTTCTTACTGGCGGGAAATCTAGTAATGATGGATCTCTAAGAGATCGACAGTGCATTTGTGATCGTCGCACTAGATAGTCTATCAACTGCTTCTTGCAATTTACGTTAATTTTGATCTTTTAAACGTATTGCAACCTTATACGACGACGTCACAAAAGGTGTAATTTAGCGGGCATCTCCTGAGAACATACATGCATGTCTTACGGTCACGTATAACGCTATCTGCATCGCTTGATTTTGTAGATGTTCTAAGCTTTGGACAATTAAAAAGTCAGACTTGATCTGGCAATAGATCACATTTGTGTAGGGAGTTTTATTTCTTCTATACCGCTCACTCCATTTTCTTTACCTTTTAGCAAAAAGTGAACTTAGACGTTGGCTGAATAAACAGACTGATAATTGTACACGAATCAAGAATCTGATTAACACTTATCACTCGCTCATAATATTTCATAGTTGTATTATAGAAACAAAATAAAACCAATATTTTATCAGTTTTGGTTGTTTTCTGAATAACTAATTAATTATAAACACCACACAAAAAGAAAATTCCACGCCCTTAAATATATCATGATAAGTTCTAAATAATTGATTACCTGATAATCAAGCCTAAGGCTAATTAGACCTATAGTAGTTTGCTTCATGCTATTTGAAGAATGGGGTCATCCATGCTTGAAAGAATGACTTGGCCTCCATTGAATACAAAAATACCCAATTTCAAAATTAACAAGAATGACTTTATCTAATTTTCATAACACCAGTATAATGTTTCATCAATGATTTAATAATGGGTGCAACCACCACGCCTCTCGATCACGTCAAGGCGTCGTCTCCTCATGGTGTTGAGGACTCTGCTCACCAGAACAGGTGGGAAATTTGTCGTCGCTGACCAAATAATCGCGGGCTAATGCAAAGCTCATTGCATTTACATTCAAAACAAAGCAGAAAGTTAGCAAGAAGCTGTTTTAGCTGACGATTTTTTGCTTTCCATTCAACGATTTAAAAATTAACGGTTATTCTTTTAAAAGTCGACTATGAATTCTTTGTTTTGGGATGATTTCTTTTGTAATCGAGTGATTGGAAGAAGTTAATATGGTCACGTGAACATGGGAGTAAATACCGTATACGTCGATCTGTGGCTTGTTTAAAACCGTAATAAACGAAGAAAGAAGTGATATGAGAATGAAATGTAAGTTGAAATTAACTTTATATGCCTCAAATTTTCCATCCTATGTTTTTCAATGTAACTTCAGCTGTCTGAGTTCAAAATACAAGCTCGCGAAATTTGACAAATTTTGAAAATATGTAAAAATAGCTTGACTTTGAACTGTATTTTCTCAAAAATAGCCCGTGGCCTCAATTTCAAATATAGCTAAATGAAAAGAAAAAACTTTTCGGCGTTTGTAGGTATCAAACATATCGTCAGGAAAATAGGGGCTCACAATGTTTTAGTTGAGTCTTTGAGACCCAGTTGCTTCGCACGTGTTGTGGTCAAATTTTTGCCAAGAATCAAAGGCCGAAATGTGAACTTCCTTCATGAAAACCGGCTCGAGAAGGGTCTAATTTGAAAATTTAGCTATTAATTTCGATTTCATGAGCATATTTTTGTTACACGTTAAATATTTTTGTACTTGATGAGATTCAAAATTTGTTGTATATTCAAGCCCGGCTTTAGTGTAATTTTGGTGATGACCGGAACAGAAATAAAGATATTTTAAAAACTGACCGTGGCCTCACGATAAAACTTTCTAAAAATGTTCTCTGTTTCATGCATTTTTATTTGGTATCTTAGGTATAAGCGTAAAAATAGGGGCTCATACAGTTTACGAGGTTGTAAAATGCATGACTTGCCTCTATTTTCATGTAAACATTCGAAATTTTTCGACAGCAAAGTAGCAACTGTTTCAGATCGAATGCACACGGACAGCCCACCGGAGACAATGACAGGGTACTGAAATAGAACGTCACTAAAAAATTCTGTATGATTAATTTAGATCATGTCCATTTTCAACATAAAACAGTCATTTATTTTGTACAAACATTTGGCAATATTTACACGATTGTGCCTTTTTGTAAACACGCGTTGCGTGTATTCCACTCAATTGCGTGACTCATTTTGCTCGCGCATGCTCAGATAAATTTCCCACCTGTTGCTCACCAGCCGATGAGATATAGCTGGCCATCTTGATCAAAATCAGCCAGAGTGCTGTACTCTTCGAACTGGCAATAGACAGACCGCTTTTGCTAGCTGGTCCCAAAGATACTCAATTGGGTTGAGATCTCGCTAGTTCGAAAGCCACATCATTCTCTTTATGAGGAGAAGATACATTGAATTAAGTAATCGAATAGCGTGATGGTTGCACCCATTATTAAAACATTGATGAAACATTACTGTTGTTGTGAAATTTAAATAAAATCATTCTTGTTAATTTTGGGTATTTCTGTGTCCAATGTTGGAGGTTAAGTCATTCTTTAAAGCATGAATGACCCCATTCTACAAACAGCATGGGGCGAACTACCAATCTACCATAGGACTAATTAGTGTCAGGTGTGATTATCATGTAATCACTTATTTAGAACTTATATATGTAGGGGGAACTTTCTTTTTGCGCGGTGTTTTTTTTAAAGTTAACGTAAATATCTTAGTTAAAACGGATATGAGTAAACATGTATACAAATAAATTGCAATATATTCAATCATCTGTGGATACGAAAACAATACGACAACGTACTAAGCTATGTTTTACTTGTAACAATACATAATTATATGCAATTATTCTTCCATCATAAATTATTAAGGAAAAATGCTGACAAAAGCTGTGTTGCCAAGGCGACGGTAGGAAACTTGTCCCCTTTTCTAACCTTTTTTCACAGTGTAGATTCAGATTCGTTAAAATCCGGAAAAAAAATTATGGAGGGCTGGGAGGTAGAAAATTGTCAGCGCGGACTCTGTTGCGTATCTTGCGAGCATGTATATAGTCATATAATCTACTGAACTTTGTTCTACTATACAGCTGGGTGTCCCCGAAAAACCGAAAACTATTGAAATCACCAATAACAATTTAATTGTTAGAATTGAATGCCTTAGTACTCTGTTGGTTCCACTGAGTGCATAAATGATTTACATACGTAAACTTTATGCATAAAGAAACTATTTAGGAAGCTGCTTAAAATTCCCAAGAGCAGAAAATCGCGCACTTTACATGCATTCGGAGATGTTCTTAACTAAATTTTAATACATGCACCTTGTCAATATTTTACTCATCATTACGTTCAGCTTTTTGGTATGGCATTCAAATTTTAACAATAAGTGATTTCAATAACACCCTGTTGAGGTTTTACGCGATAATATCTCCCAATGGACCCGTAGCACGCAACCAGAACTGCAGAAATGCTTTGTCATCTAAACATTTTTTCCATTTTAGCTTAGACAGTTTATTGCAGTTTTAATATTTTATGCTCACTTCTATTGTCAAATATTTAACACGCCTAACTATTGGGCTACGCGAGAACTAAATTATTGTCAAAAAAGATATTTTGAATATTAAGAAAGGGAGAAACGTTAACTTAGACGTTAACTTTTTCACCAAGATTTTCGGTTGGCAACGTTAAAAATTTTTAACTATATATTAAAACATGCAGTTAAGAATATTTTGTAATTTCATTGCACTTTCAAAGAGCTGCAAGTTTTATTTGCAGATCGAAAGTGGGAAATATTTGACACTATCAAATATTATATAGGCCTAATTAAAACATGATTTTTTCGAAACATTTTAATTTTTTTTTAAATAGTTAGATAACGAGGATATGAAATGCATGAGGCGAACTAAAAAGTCTTATTTATTTCTATATTTTGTTTATTTATTTCTATGTTTTGTTTTTATTTTTGTTATGGTCTTTCATTTCTTGAAATACTGTCCAAAACTCCGAATAATATGTGTCCTATATAAGTTGCTTTAGAGTAATAAGTTCTTTGAATGTTTGCATGGCGATAAAATATAATTGTTTTTGTTTGTGGACACACCACGTAAATTTATTACTGCAAAGCATTCGATCCGTAAGCCCGGATCTTCATCAGTGCTAATAATATCACAGAATAAGAAGGTATAGCAGAAGCGTAACTTTAGTCGTTTCCCTTATTGTTTTACGTCCACGAAAATTTTAACTCGCTCACGCCAATCCACGTCATCCTGGCTAGTACAACCGGAAGTTTTTATCAGGTTTTGGTAGGTACAAAGTGCCGGTTGTACTAGCCAGGATGGCGTGATTGATGACGAATCGCTTGTAAAAGTGCGGACAAATACTTGCTTGAGTTACGCTTCTGCTATACCTTCCTATTCTGTGATAATATGTGACTTGTTTAATTCACACGCTCTTTTTATATACAAGAGTGTCGTGATCTGTTGGCTCGCGTCATTTGAAATTTAATTAAACGGCACATCAACCACGTCATTTCAAAACGTAGTGAAGTGATTCCAATTAACGCGCGCGCATCCAAGACAAGAGAAATTAATTTTGCACATTAAAGAGAGCACGCCACGTACTATCTAGTGGCTTCCCTCCTGATCTATAGTATTGTGCTTCTCGATTTCAATTGACTCTCTCTCTCCAATTGCTTTAGAGTAGTTGCACTATTTACAAAAAATATATAATTTTTAAAATTGAAACTTTGCTAGTAATTCACTAATTATATGCGCACTGCTTGTTTATAAGTATACATCAAGTACCTTACTTAATTAATTAAAACGTGTTCAATACCTTAGTGTTTTGAAAGGTCGATTATACAATGTGCCGAGAAAATCGCATAGGATGCATTATGTCTATATATATTTTTATTATTTTTATTCTACGATGTTTCGGTAATTGGTAGTGATGGGCGATACCAGGATTTTTAATTTGATACCGATACTTTGAACTTCGGTGTCGGTGTATACCGATACTTATTCGACACCATAATAAATTTGGCTTTGAAATAAATTTGGCTTTGTGTATTGTATTTTCGCTAAAATAACCAATAACAAGTTTGTGGTTGAGTTATCCAGCATTGCTATTCGATAATAGCAATAGCATTGCTATTCGTTGTGCGGGAAAAAATACAATACACATGTGACTAGATAGGCCCAAGTTCTTGCGTAAACCGAAACCAACATAGTTAATAAGCAATTATTGGATGAGGCTGAGCATGATATCAAGAATTATTCAGACCGAGGTCAATGTTATCTGCCGAAGCGAAGCTGAGGCGGATAACATAGATCGAGGTCTGAATAATTCTTGATATCATGCGAAAGCCGAATCCAATAATTGTTTTTTTATACATTTAAAGACATGAGAAACATATAAAACGATTCCTGTTCATGAGGTAGGAAAAGTACAATTTGAATATCAAACACCTTGCACAAAGTCAAAGGTCAGCTAAATATTCTATTTCTACTTCTATTTACCCCTTTGTGGCTTTTTTCGTGCTTTCACTATCCTTATCTGCCAATAATTTGGAGAGTTCACTTTCATTCAGCGAAGCAAATCTGCTGTAGGCCATTGTTTGTTTGTTTTTTTCGCGCGCTTATAGGTTCAAGCTTTTGGCCGCGCAAGGGTTTGGGCACGAGAGAGTCCAATAATTTTTTTTTTGGATGCAAGTTCGATCCAAAAAAACAATTATTGGACGCTGATGACGTCATCGGCGGAAAATACGTAATAAATGCCGAATACTGAAAATTAGCCGGTGCTTTCTGACCAATTAGAAACGAGAATACATATTAAATGTATAATAATGAGTTATATTGTACTTTCATGGAGTGTCCAAACCATGTATTCTATTAACTGTGGTTCAAACTACTTTGTTAGGCGAGAGATTACATTTGCCGGTATGTCCTATCCTATCATGCTACTATCGATATCCTGGCTATGCGCGAGGTTTCCATTGCCAGAATCATGGCTATGGAAGCTAATAAATTCACCATATACAGTAACCCGGCGTACTTAATCGATGAAAACGGATCATTGGAAATCCATTCGATCAATCGATGGTAATCGATGTTAATTACTTAATTGATATCGATTGACATTGGTCAATCGATGACCAATCGATAGTCACAAAATGTTATAGCCAATTTTATCGCTTATTATAGATATTCATCGATTTCCTTCGATATTTATCAATTTGTATCGATAAAACGCTTTCGATTTTTATTGATTTATGTCATAAATAGTCGCCGCGTGTCGGCATGTTCGAGCTAAATAGTAAATCTGTTTCGAAGGTACACATGTATTTGATCTGTATAGCTAGATATATAAAAACTTAATTTAATCCATTGTTTCTGAATTCAGTTCACATTTGAGTTTGTTGCGACATTAAAGTTCCAATATGATTCCAATATCAATCGATTAAAAAAACCGAATGGTATTGATTGATATCAATGCTCATCGATTATCTATTTCATCGATTAAGTACACTGGGACATAAACACTCTATCCCAACCAGGCAAATGAATGTGGCTTCAATCATGTGTTATGCATAGCCTATGTCATATAAACAGGTCCATACTGAAACTGTAATTGAACATTTTAGTCCATAAGTTTGAGCATTACCAGAAGACCTGTATACAAGTGAATATTTTACATATATTATATGATAATGCAATCCTGTATTAACCCCCATGCAGTAACCTCACAAAAGCCTCCCTTCCGAAATAAGCTCTCTCTTCCTAAAATAAGCTCTTCCAGTTAAGAGCTGTCAATATGGGCCATGCTAGTCCAGCAAACATGGATGGATTTCTTTTGAGGGCTAGTTTGTCATTTGCCTCACAGGAGTCAGGCTACCCTGACAAGTGTTGGCAACAAATTTGTGTGAAATGCCAGTTAATTTGTTAATGGAAACAGCTTCAGAAGGCTAATTAAATAATTTGTTACTTGCTTGGGATTTCCAATATCAATCGTCGGGACTCGACCATTGGAATGTTGTTAATATTTCCCACCTTCCGAACTTCCTTAAATTGAATCTCTAGTCTGTATCAATTTACAAGCATAGGGAACCAGAAGAGTGTTTGAAATTCAGTATAATGTATATCCAATCATACTTTACAACTGTAACACTGAGTTCAAAATGTAAACAAAGCGTTTGTTTACATTACGGACTATATATATACATCACCTTCAATTGTTTTGATTCAAATTCTTACAGTACTCTCCCAGTGAAGAAAAATTTTAAATGTCTGTTGATATTCGTTGCCCAATCCGGTTTGAGCGTATTTTGAGTTGTTCAACGACTTCCGGATTTTATCCAGCTAACCGGCACGCGGATATATTTTGGAATTTTGTCATTCCCTCACGGAGTTTAAAGTGAATTAAAGCTCTTTGATTAAAGCGTCGTTGTTTTGAGAGTTGTACGGTATCATTCTTGCAGGGGATATCGATTAATCTTGAAATTGTAAGGAAGTCACAAACGGGCGCGAGCAAATAGAGCCTGAGTCTCACAGATTTGAATGAAACAAACAACAAAATGATCGAGTCGCACAGACAAATAATAATATCCGTGATTTTTACACCTAAATTAGTATGTCCTGTTGATGTGTTGATGGCCAAATAATTCAAAATGCTGCGAGAAAGCATTTTATATATTTTATGGGATGACTTTGCTCGTTTTAGAATTAAACAAGACGCTCCACGGAGCGTTAAGTCGCTGGACGATGGAAATATGCAAGTATAATAGCACTATAATTAAAGAAGAGCGTGTTTGTTTTTCCGAAAATATTGATTCTTGAAGTTTTCAGTTTGCCTGGTAGTTAGTGCTAATAGTTAAAGCAAGTACAACCATGTAGCAATGTTGTTTTAATAGTAATATAGTATACTGTATACAGTATAGTGTATCTTATGTTTTAAAGTTATAAGCGTTTATCCCGTTGTCATTACACAGATCGGCTGCATGGTGTTATGTTACCAACTGTCCAAGTTAAAACCGAACTTTAATAGCTAGCTATAGTTAGTGCATAGTCAGTGCATCGAAGGCTGGAAGGCAAGAATATTCTTGGCCTCGAAACTAGACGCATTATAACGTCTGTCTATTGTCTAATACAATAATGCCTCGTGAGAGAAGTATTTCGCATGATTACCAAGCGACTAGCTAATGACCTGTGTCTACAACCATGTACAGCAATAACGCTGTAGTCACATCTACTAATCTACATACCAGTGTGCAGTATACAGGGTGTCTCAAAAAAACCCAAAATCATTGAAATAACGTATTGTTCGAATTTCAATGCCGTAACACAAAGGATTTTGACAGGGTGATTAATTTGTTTTAAAAAATTAAAATATCTTTGTAAAGTGAACGTTTGTTTGCTCATGGGAATTTAAAAATGCTTCGTAAATTGTAATATGCGTAATATGCATTCGTGGGTTTAGTACTTTATGCCTGACATAACAAGTTTACGCTGAGTATTACCATTCATTATAGCAATTATGTCAATCTTTTATGCACTCGTGGGATTAACTTAGTGCTAGGGCATTGAATATCGAACAATACGTCAATTTCAATGACTTTGGGTTTTTTTGAGACACCCTGTATAAAAAAAAACGCAACCTCGGAATTTCCCAAGAAATCGACATTGTTTTAAAGACAAAGTATTTTAGGCGTCTGGGAATTTAAAATAGCACGACTGTCAAAATTACTGCACACGCGAGTGCATAAAGCAAAATTTATGCATTTATTTAATGCACAACAACAGTAATATAGTCTATTTGCAATTCGATTTCAATTCCCAGGGGCCTAAAATCTTTTATGCTTAAGAATTGCAAAGTGATTTCTTAGGAAATTCCGAGGTTGCGTTTTTTTGATACACCCTGTATAGCGACGAACAAACTGTTCAACTTCAACAACATTCATACAACAATTGTATTTCGTGACAAAAACTCTATAGTGTAAACGAGTTTAAAATTAAAAGAACCTATTTAAACGGTTTCAGCAGTATATCCTGTTGCATGTTGTGTATTTTTCTTCTCTTTTATATTCTTTATCTTCATTAAAAAGCCTGAAAAGGTTTACAGTAGGTTTCTAGCCCAACACCTTCAAACTACACATAGTATTTGTTAATTATTATTGTACATACACATGGGAAATAAATATATTATTTGAACACAAACTTGGAAAATCGTAGTTTCTAATTATCTGAGTTGTGCCTCCATTTTGTTTATTTATGTACGTGGCCGGTCGGGGCGGGCAACAATTTTTCACTTGTTGCCCGGCGGGAAACATTGCATTTATCAGAAGTCACGTGACCACAAATCAGCCAATCACGTTTGGTGTTCACGCTAGCTATATAACAATGATATATATTTTTGTGCCAAGAAAGATTCCAAATTATCTCCACACGATATCAGGAAATTGAATTCCTTCTTTTCGGCTTTTGGTAATACATTTTGTCCCAATGAACCTTAATCCTTCAATGCTATTTATTAATTAAATAGGAATAGGATGTAGACTCGATAGAAGCAGGCGATGTCTGACTTTAAGTTTAATTTATGTAGATCCAATTTCGAAAATTCAATAATAAATATATAGAAAGCATCAAAATTGCGCGCCCGAAATCTCCCCGCGCGATACAAATTTTAAATATATAAAATTATGTACGAATTATCCACTTCCCTCCTCGATAACATAACAGTGAAACGTCGTGATAACTTTTAGCGATTTCTTAATATATTTCTTTCAAAAACCCCCAAAGAAATGACACGACTGGATCAAATATTCAATAGCGAACTTTTGCACGCTATTCCATTGGCGCCATTTTAATTTCTATTTCGTAAGAATACGTAATTAAAATGACGTAATTTGTCATTTTGTGGCGTACCTAAGGGCAAACCTAGAGTCGGTGGGCACCACAGGTGGCCCCACCGACTAATTACTTTAAAGAATATCCACGACATCAAAGGTCATTATTGCCGTAGCAACGACAAGTAGGTAATTTCTGAGAAGTTGTTTTATAATTGTAAGCATTTTTTTCTTTGCTTTGAAACAAATACTATTTGTCAATAATATGGAAATATATTACAAATATTTCACTGTTTAAAACCACTATCGAGATTTTCGACTCTTTTATAGCCTATTTTCCCCATATTGAGGGAATTTCCCCCAATTTATTTTTATTGTATAAGCCAATATTGCCACACTGGCCTAGTTTGCCCAACAATCTGGGGAGGAGGCAGCTGCCCACCTGCCGCCGCCCCGTACGCCCATAATGAAGACATTTAGCAGATTCTGGTTGTAACGTTAAAAAATATAGAAAATTCTCTAATTTATTCAAATTAAGTAACTACTAATTTCCAACTTTAAGATAATTTTAACTCAAAACCGTTGTGAAGTTCGCACTAGCTATACTCGCTTAAATGTCTTCCGAAACGTTCTAGTAGTATAGATTATTAATTTTTTGTAAAAGTTAACTTAAGATCTAGATGTTTCATTTTAGTTAATAACGTAGAAATGATAGTTTATTAGGCAACATTTTGAAATTCTCAACATAATTATATAGTCTTGTAATTCACTGATTGATTGATTCAGGTTTCTTCGTATGGTTTTGAAAGAGATCTTTATCGCAAAGTCACTTTTTAAATTTGAAGAAGGTGCTCTACGTAATATATTGGCATCCCATCACTGTTACCTTGATACCATTGCTTCAGGACGAGCATTCACGCAGGTTAAGGGCGCTTCACAAGAGTTTTATAAATTAGTACATATATCTAATATCTAACGTATAGTAACCAGTGCTACTAAGTGTTTAAAGACAAAAGATACCTTTTAAAGAGTCTATGAGGTAAGAATTTTATATATATATTTAGTACAAAATTAACTTGCCCTGTTCGGGATATGCATAAGCTTTATATTGAATTGAATTTATTAATATTAATTATTATATTGAATTTACTACATAAATTTAAAAATAAGTTATGAATTGTCAACTATACTTACAGCAATCTTGTCATTACTGATTAATTAAAACAAGTTGTTACGTGAACTAAAATTATACTATATATTATAGTTTATGAGTTAAAAAGTTAAAAAGAAGGACATCAATTCTCAATAAGAATTGGCTTAAGTTTCGTCTTGAAATAGTTCAAATCACTAATAGATTTCAGCTCTGTATCTAGACCATTCCATATCTTAGTCCCTCGGTATTTGAACGATTTTTGACCGATCGATGTCCTAAATTCTTCCGGTTCCGCTACAAAGGACGAAATTCAGCCAGGTTCCAAATTCGTCCGTTACTATGAAAACGGGGTCTAAATGTTAATTACGCATCTCTGTACAATAGATGTTATTTGATTGACAACCACCCAAACGCGTTTAAAGGCACAGTGCAGCCTTTTGAATGATGGTTTTTAAGGCGCATTTCAGCCGTTTTAATTGAAAAAACTAACGAGGAAAATCAATTAAAGATTGAGTCAAAATCAGTAAATTCAATGTTTTTAACAATAAAAATTTTTAAAATGTTAAGTTTGCTGATCTTGAATTGTGCCTAATTGATTTTCCTAGTTAGTTTTTTCAATTACAACGGCTGAAATGCGCCTTAATTAAAAACCATCGTACAAAAGGCTGAACTGTGTCTTTAATGTCGGAGATATTTGATCATATTAATTGAGTCTTTTTTATATTGCTGTCTGACGTATCGGACCATACAGTTGAACAGTATTAATTTTACTCGTGACTAATGTATCGATTATTATAGCTAGTCAAAGATCAAAGTTCTGTTTCAAAGAACTGATCAAAGTTCTGTTTCACGGGACCAATTTGACACAATTTTGAGATACGCAACTGGGGATATATTACACATAAAAGTATCTCAATAAAGCATCAATTAGCGTCTTGTGGTCATTAAAATATAACACAAAATGATGTCTTATCAAAAAAACAGAACACCGTTATCATTGAATTAATAACACGGTGATTTTATTAAAATAAAAATACAATGATACAGTCATCATTTAAATAACAACATGCTGATATTGATAGCAAAATTATTATAAATAGACAAGATCGAGAAAAGATTATTTTTTACGAAATACTTTCAACATGAGTTTTTTCCAATCGAAAGAGCGTGCTGCATTTTGTTTACAAATGGACGAAGTTGCATCTTCTGAAGTGAAAAATTTATGGGTTCTGATGGATGCTATATTTTCTGAAGCTGTTTCCGATGAAATAGCGAAAGTAAGAAAGGAAAAGTGTTTTGACTGTAAAGTGGATTACCCGAGTCAGAGAAGACATGAATGTCTCATGTTAACACTGTCTTGAAGAAAGTTGGACAACGTACGGTTCGGACGCCTTAGAGCAAGTAATCGAACGGGGAATACTCTGGAAGCTGTTTAACGAAGCTATTCGTGTGCAGAAATTGGATTGTTATGAAGTTGTAACAGAACATTATGAGAACATGACTAAAAATTATGAAACAACTCTTGAATTCCTGAAGGATTTGAGGTATAACTCAGACTTTTCGACTACCAAGCTCTTTTGGGTTATCTATATTACTGAAGCGAAAACCAGTGTGCATAAAACAATATGCATGAAAGTTTAGAACAGTATGTATGAAACACTTTTACATCTAATATTTTTGTTATGAACAAATTATTATTAAACGTAATGTTCAAAAGAAGGATAACGCAAATTATTTTAGAGCAAAATATGCTTCGATGCATACATAAATTAACAAACAGATCAATGAGTGCAAACGAAATACTCAAGAGAGGTTCATTTTTTTATGTAGATGCCTTCGCAATAAATTGCTGGTAGTTCACAACGTGCAATGTTAATAAATATACCAAGCGAAGTAAGCACATTCACGCGTTACTATGCGTTGTTATGTTCGCTATTTGCACACACGTACGGTCATTAAACGATCATTAGCGATAAGATGCGCACAATGTACATCATAATAGGGATATTGAAGGATAATAGAGGGCTATTATAAGCGTGGGCAGAGAGCGTGGGCATAAAATAGGCAAAAGCACAAGATTTAATTTTCAGAGCACATTTATTTCTTTAATTAAGTACTACAGAGTTAATAATTCTTGTCTGTATAAATATATTATCCATGAACTTAAGAGTTTTATTCGGTTTTTGTTTCTAACTTTAACCGATTCTTTGAGCTAATGAGTTTTATCCATTTTTGTATTGTCCACGTTCTTTGGAGGCTTTGTATTTGATTTTGTTCTCTTCCCGGAGGATTTTGGTTGACGGATGGGTATATTCTTTATTCCGCTTTTATTCCACTTTGACTGCTTTTTAATGCTCCCAATTAGTCTGTACATTTTCTAAGTCTAAAGCTGTTGGCTTAGCACGAATAAGATAAGGTTGTCTTTCTTCAGAAGAAAGTTCATGGACGTCTGCCAAATGGTTTGCCAATCTTTTTAAAGCTCGCTTGCCGCAGATGGGAGAATCTTTACACTTCCGAGGCATAATGTCATTTGATAAATGTCAACTGATTTCCTAGCATTAAATAGTTGTGGCCCCAAAGGCCTTTTTGAAGGTTTGCCGGGATTTGGGAGAGGGTTTGAGAAATGGGTTAGGGGAAAATAGCTACCACACAGGATCGTATTTTATTTTATTTACAAACAACCATTAAGGGTCATTATTTTACAAACAACCATTACACCCGTTTTCAAAATTACGCGACCTCCTCGAAAAATACTCCCACTTCAAATGTCACTTTTATGTCACAAGAACTGCTAAAAATAGCAAACGTAAACAAACTGTCTAAAGACATTTTAAACCGTATTTAATACAAAAACTGAACAAAAATGAGTCAGATAACTTAGATATACAAACTAAAGCACAATACAAACCATCACAACAGAAATATGTCCCGTGAATGACTTTTAAAGTTTGAAAAATAACAATTTGTCCTGGGATTTAGCTGTCAGTATAAAACACGCGCGCTAGACTATAACGGTGATGTTATGATATTGTTTTGCTTGAATTTTACTATAATTCTCACTAAAATATCTTGAAAATCATTGTAAGTCTGTTTATATAAAACATACAAAGCATATACATCGACATGGAACCGCAAAACTCAAAGTTTGAACTTTGTGATCGAATGACATAAAACTGACATGTCAACTCTAGCATTTTCGTCCTTGGTTGCGTAATTTTGAAAACGGGTGTAAGGGTCAATGTCACTAGGGGACAATGTGTTTCTGAAAAGTCTTTTCAAAAGAAATTTTCGCTTCTCAATAGCGGCCTCTAACGCTTCCCTGTGGTCGAAATTATCATCGTTGACAAAGACATCCCTGGTTTCCATAATCTTTTTGTGTAATGGATCCCTTTTTAGTTGTTTTATCCATAGTAGACGTTCCAGATAAATATTCTGCAAGTCTTTACGAAGTTTTGGTAGGATAAGTAAGTATTCTCTGTCTTTAGCTTCGTTTTCGTCAAAACCTTCTGCAGTGAAATTCTGCGTTAGTGCTTCAAATTCCGATAAACTTTGTTGGGCTGTTTCTGCATTAAAAGGAGCCCATAGATCGCTTTCGTATTCATCACCTACTTTACTACAAGTATCATCTACATTATCAGAATCACTTTCTGACGCAGAATCAGTTTCCACTTCGTTGTCAGTGTTATACGAATTCTCAACGTCACTCTCTAATGTAGCACTATCAGAATCTGCGGTCGTTCTCATTCTTTTCATCTTTACACTGAAATCTGCAGTAAGTTTCAAACAGTACTTTATTTTCTTCGTATATTGTTAGGTTGAAACAACTCCAGCCACAACCAACCTGCGAATGATCAATATTTTGAACAACATTACATTTTATCAAGTGTCCCCAAGGGCCTTTTCTATGGCCTTGTGTCCCGATTGATGATTGTCAGGGATACTTCCCACTAAGCCTCCCCACCAAAAGGATTTTAGAGAATCGGGCCACAAGGCAATAGAAAAGGCCCTTGGGGCCAATTCGAAAAGTGTCCCCAAGGGCCTTTTCTACGTCCTTGTGGCCCGATTGGCAGGGATACTTCCAACCAAGCTCCCCACCAAGAGGATTCTAGAGAATCGGGCCACAAGGCCATAGAAAAGGCCCTTGGGCCAATGCGAATAGTGGCCCATCCCAAGCAATCATCAATCGGGACACAAGGCCATAGAAAAGGCCCCTGGGGACACTTAATAAAATGTAATGTTGTTCAAAATATTGATCATTCGCCGGTTGGTTGTGGCTGGAGTTGCTTCAACCTAACAATATACGAAGGAAATAAAGTACTGTTTGAAACTTACTATAGATTTCAGTGTAAAGATGAAAGAATGAGAACGACCGCAGACTCTGGTAGTGCTACATCTGAGAGTGATGTTGAGAATTCGTATAACACTGACAACGAAGTGGAAACTGAATCTGGGTTACAAAGTGATTCTGATAATGTGGATGATACTTGTAGTAAAGTAGGTGATGAATACGAAAGCGATCCATGGGCTCCTTTAAAAGCTGAAGCAGCCCAACAAAGTTTATCGGAATTTCAAGGACTAACGCAGAATTTCACTGCAGAAGGTTTTGACGAAAACGAAGCTAAAGACAGGGCATACTTACTTATCTTACCAAAACTTCGTAAAGACTTGCAGAATATTTATCTGGAACGTCTACTATGGATAAGACAACTAAAAGAGGATCCATTACACAAAAAGATTATGGAAACCAGGGATGTCTTTGTCAACGATGATAATTTCGACCACAGGGAATCGTTAGAGGGCGCTATTGAGAAAAGAAAATTTCTTTTAAAAAGATTTTTCAGAAACACATGGTCCCCTAGTGACATTGACCCTTAATGTTTGTTTGTGTTTGGTTTATAAAAATAAAATAAAATAAAATACGATCCTGTGTGGTAGCTATTTTCCCCTCTCCCAAGTCCCGGCAAACCTTCAAAAAGGCCTTTGGGGCCACAACTATTTAATGTTAGGAAATCAGTTGACATTTATCATATGACATTATGCCTCGGAAGTGTAAAGATTGTCCCATCTGCGGCAAGCTAGCTTTAAACGATTGGCAAACCATT
The DNA here is from genome assembly GCA_902702795.2 of Paramuricea clavata. Lineage (NCBI taxonomy): Eukaryota > Metazoa > Cnidaria > Anthozoa > Malacalcyonacea > Plexauridae > Paramuricea > Paramuricea clavata. The sequence goes on along the minus strand of CACRXK020001422.1, from coordinate 27,482 downwards.
TGACAGACGTCCATAAACTTTCTTCTGAAGAAAGACAACCTTATCTTATTCGTGCTAAGCCAACAGCGTTAGACTTAGAAGATGTTTTAGAAGAGATGTACAGATTAATTGGGAACAGTAAAAAGCAGTCAAGGAGGAATAAAAGCGGAATAAAGAATATACCCATCCGTCAACCAAAATCCTCCGGAAAGAGAACAAAATCAAATACAAAGCCTGCAAAGAACGTGGACAATACAGAAATGGACAATATTCATTAGCTCAAAGAATCGGTTAAAGTTAGAAACAAAAACGGAATAAAAGTTCTAAGTTCATGGATAATATATTTATACAGACAAGAATTATTAATTCTGTAGTACTTAATTAAAGAAATAAATGTGCTCTGAAAATGAAATCATGTGCGTTTGCCTATTTTATGCCCGCGCCCTCTGCCCACGCTTATAATAGCCCGGTATTATCCTTCAATATCCCTATTATGATGTACATTGTACGCATCTTATCGTTAATGATCGTTTCATGACCGTAGGTGTATGCAAATAGCGAACATAACAACGCATAGTAACGCGTGCATGTGCTTACTTCGCTTGGTATATTTATTAACATTGCACGTTGTGAACTACCAGTGATTTATTGCGAGGGTATCTTCATAAAAAAATAAACCTCTCTTGAGTATTTCGTTTGCACTCATTGATCTTTGTGTTAATTTTTGTATGCATCCAAGCATATTTTGCTCTAAAATAATTTGCGTTATCCTTCTTTTGAACATTACGTTTAATAATAATTTGTTCATAACAAAAATATTAGATGTAAAAGTGTTTTATACATACTGTGCTAAACTTTCATGCATATTGTTTTATGCACACCGGTTTTCGCTCCAGTAATATAGATAACCCAAAATAGCTTGGTAGTCGAAATATTCTGAGTTATACCTCAAATCCTTTAGGAATTCAAGATTGTTTCATAATTTTTAGTTAAGTTCTCATAATGTTCTCTTACAACTTCGTAATAATCCAATTTCTGCACACGAATAGCAGCGTTTTAAACAGCTTCCAGAGTATTCCCCGTTCGATTACTTGCTCTAAGGCGTCCGAACCGTACGTTGTCCAACTTTCTTCAAGACAGTGTTAGCATGAGACATTCATCTCTTCTCTGACTCGGGTAATCCACTTTACATTCACAACACTTTTCCTTTCGTATTTTCGCTATTTCATCGGAAACAGCTTCAGAAAATATAGCATCCATCAGACCACATAAATTTTTCACTTTATAAGATGCAACTTCGTCCATTAGTAAACAAAATGCCGCATGCTCTTTCGATTGGAAAAAAACTCATGTTCAAAGTATTTTGTAAAAATAATCTTTTCTCAGCAAACGTTCTCGCCAGAAAATGAAATTGTTCGATCTTGTCTACTTATAATAATTTTTCTATTAATATCAGCATGTTGTTATTTAAATGATAACTGTATCATCGTATTGTTAATTTAATAAAATCACCGTGTTATTATTTCAATGATAACGGTATTCTGTTTCTTTGATAAGACATCATTTTGTGTTAGATTTTCATGACAAAAAGACGCTAATAGATGCTTTATTGAAATCGGTTTAATGAAACCGATATCAGCGTGTAATTGTTTAAATGTTAAAGGTATCATATTGTTACTCTAATAAACAATCGATATTACTAATTAAGATTCAAGGTGGCGTGATCGCTAATTGATGTTAATTGATGTTAATTACTTTTCTTTTGTTACATAATCCTACCTATTGTTACGTCATTTATTCGGCGCAGCACGTGGCTGCTGTGGGGGGTTATCTACTTATGATATTGTGTGAAAAGACAGGAATAGACATGGTGGTGGAGTCGAAATATACGTAAGAACCTCAATAAACTCCATAGTAAGAGGCGATTTAACTGATGGTGTCTCGAAACAATCACACTTGAAATTTCAGAACCAAAAGCCAAACCATTTTCATAAGTAATAGTTGGTATAAACTACCTAATACAACACTTGAAATATTCGATGCATTCGACGATTTAATTACCCGAATGGACTCTTAAAACAAGGAAGTCATTCTACTTGGAGATTACAACTGCGATTGGTCTCGTTTGGATAGTAAAAGCGCTAATGCGCAGACAGACAAGCTTGCTGGAATTGCACAGACATTTCAATTTCAACAATTAATTAGTGATCCAACGCGAATTACAGCTAATAGTAAAACCTTAAATAGGTCTAGCATTCAGAAATTAAATATATCGGAATTGATAAACGGCTCAGGTGTCATTCATCTGGGCATAAGTGATCACAGCTTAATCTATATACGGAGAAGAATTTCCGTTCCCCAAAAGGAGCCAAAAGTTAATAAATCAAGAAATTTCAAACAGTAATAACTCAATGTAAATCAGACCTTTCCATGCACGTACTTATACATGATCAAATATTCTACAATGCTTGATGCAAATATTATGTGGGAAAATTGGAAAACAATATTTTTAACGATTGCAGATTTTCATGCACCAGAAAGAACAAAAAAAGTTAGAAGCGAGTACGCGCCATGGATTACAGAAAATCTTAAACACACTATGCGTCGAAGAGACTTTTTAAAGAAAAAATCAGTTGGAACCGGGTCAAAACAATTCCATGATGCTAATAAACGCACACGGAATGATCTGAATAGTTTAATTAAGAATACAAAAGCAATTTACTTTACAAGTACTTTAAATGACTGTGAAAACAACCCAAAGAAAATGTGGAAAACAATTAATAAAATTACAAACGAACAGTCAAAAGCAACTCTTTTATCTGAAATTCGGAACGATAATCAAAATTTGACTAAAAAACATGAAATTGCAAATGCTTTAAATTCACATTTCAATGAAATTGCATCTCGCTTGCTTAAAAACATATCATAGAGCTCAAGGACGCCTGAGTCATACATAACTGGGCCCGATACACAATTGACGATACAAAATGTTCCATTAACTAAGGTATATAAGTTGCTCTCTACAATTAAAACATCCAAATCAGAAGGGCATGATATATAGAATATCCGGCAAACTTCTAACAGATGCCGCTGAAGTAATAGCACCATCGCACTACAACAGCAATCTTTAATGCATCTATAAATACTAGTATATTTCCTGAAACTTCAAGATTGCTATTATTTCTCCAATTTATAAGGCTGGAAGCAAAACTAATTGCGATAATTATAGACCAATCTATGAGAAATTAGTTACAGAGCAACTGGAAATTTGTCTTCAAACTAATCACATATACTTGTAGAACAACAGGGAGGGTTTAGAAAAAATAACTCTACACAAACTTCCCTATACTTAACATCACAAACCAATAGGCTCATGAATATATGGATAAGTTAAATGGAATGTTTAAATGACCTCAAGAAAGCGTTTGACTGCGTTGACCATAATAATTATATTGTTAAAAAAATTCATTGTTATGGAATAAGAGGTCGCACACTTGCTTGGTTCCAATCCTATCTTTCTAGCAGGATTCAAATATGCCAGGTAGATCAAACAATGTCCAAAACAATAACTGTTAAATGTGGAATACCTCAAGACAAATTACGAACTACAAGACGCATAAACGTGGACTTAGAAAATGTAAACCAATGGTTACTTGCAAACAAACTTACACTTAACAAAGATAAAACTGAGTACATGATTATCAGCTCAAGACAACGAATTTGAAACTTAGTAACGGACCCTAAAATTGAACCTGGTGAGTCAGGCATTAATTAACCGTGTTCACAAATCAAAAACTTTAGGAGTAATAATTGACGAACATCTTTCATGGAATCGTCAAATCCAAAATACTGTCACGAAAACTTCACAAGAATAGGAATGATGCGGGGAATAAAACAGTTTGTTCCCAAATCAACATTACTAAAAATATATAATGCCATTGTGTTATCACACTTTGATTATTGTAGCTTCAGTTGGTTTGGGATAACTGTTGTGAATACTTACAAAATTGTCTTCACTGCGGAATTACAAAACAGAGCGGCCCAAATCATCACTGGTAAAACTTATGAAGTTAGTTCTGAGGATGTTTTAAAAGATTTAGACGGCAACCTTTAAACCAGCGTTATAAAACCAATAAATCAATTTTTATTTAACAGAATACGAATACATTAGCCTTAACAAATTTAAACGTATTCTTGACGGTACTTGATTCACTATGGTAACTTTGTAATATATACATAGGGTAGGATATATTTGGAAACAAATGTTGTGCATGCAATTAAGTTCATAATGTTTTCTCTTTTTTTGTGCATATACTGTATTTGTGTTATTATATTTATAGTTTGTAAATACTTGGAATAAGCGGCCTCTTGAAGAACAAATGCCTACTAGCCCTGCAGGAAGACCTACCGTTTTTAAATATTTTTAAATATTAATAATAATAATATATACACGATGAGGACAATGCTTGTATATGTTTGTCGTACGTTAGATGAGAATCCAAAAGCATAACCAAATCCTAAATTAAATTAACCTGTGTCAAAGGTATAAGATTTTCCCCCATAAAATTAATATGGTCGGGAGATTCCAATTGATTCATGAGTTGCCGTGTACCAACCGCCAACATTTTGATCTTTTCTGGGTTTACAAGAAGCAACACGTTCCAGAGCTATATGCGATATTCTATTTAGCAATATTGTGGACAAAATCTTTTTATTACGAGATTTTAGCCACAAATTTAGATTCCGTTTGGACATTTGTGCCTAATTAATCCCACTTTTTCCAAAGAAGATCTTTCTCAGGAGAATTACGTTAATCCGTGCATAAATTTGCGTTGTTCCACTTAATATACCTTTGTCAAAACTCTTCATTATTGCCAAAAAATGGCAAACAATTATTTCTATAAAAACTGTTCGGACGTATTTGTTATAATATTTAAAATTGGCATAATTTTGAAAAATAACACTTGCTAAATTGTACAAAAATCAAGTAAACTTTATTCAGACAACAAAATGCTGCCTAATTTATTAATACAGCAAGTATTGTCCATACAGTAAAATACACGTATATTATTTACACTATTATACAAGAATTAGCAACAAAATGTCCTTAATTTCAAAACAAGTCCATGTAACAATTCCAAAAGCAACAATATTGACAAGTTAGGAGGTCAGTGGAACACCAGTATGTAAAACACATGCGACATGGACGCATCCATGTGAAGTTAAAAAGTCATTGGAAAACTGCAAATATACATGCATGGCATGGACACGTCCACGCCCAGTTAAAAAAGTAATTGGAACATAAATATACCCAGCCTAGTTCCTGGCCTTCTCGCTTCCGCCTCGTTATTTTAGGGGGAAATCGCTAAGGTATGCAGGTTGACCGGGATAAAGCTGTATTATTTGGATACTGGGGAGAGGCGAGAAGCGAGAAGGCCTAGCAAAATTCGCAAACTGTCCTGATTTGTCCTTCGCGTTGGGAGTGGGCTCTAGTTTACTTCGATAATTTTTTGTTAAATTTTTAATATAAATTTGTGAGTATTTTACAGACTTTACAGTAAAAATTGTATTAAAGAAGCATTTTGATGGAAAATTACAGGTGCTATTGCCTTATGTAATGTTGGGAAAGTGTGATTTGCAAGTTCTAAGCCAAGGAGTCAACACTGAACAGTTTGGTGTATATTTGTTCGTGATTTTGGACTTGGTATTTTTACCTCAAATATAATAATATAATAATTATTATATATTGTCGAATTTTCTAAAGGAATTCTTATGCAAAATGTACGTATAATATGATATTCCACGTATATATTTATTAAATTGGATCTGTGATTGGATCAGCTGCTATTCGACCAGTGTCGCTCGTGTAAAATCAATTGAAAGAATCAAATTATGTGGACTTGTAACTTGGTCAATATCGCGTGGTTGTTTATATTTTCACAGAAGTTGACTGTCTCATTGTATGAACTGTAGTCACTAGTTAGTATTCAAATTGTTAAATGTTTATTATATATATTTTGTTCATATTTTTGTTGTTGGAAAGATGCCATTAATGGAAAGTGTAAATATCTATATTATGCCCCTTGCACTTATAATTCACTTTCCTCTGCTTCCCATGAGGTTGACAGAACAAAATATTGACAAAGCCCTTGGGTACAGGGTAAAGTTTAAAGACAAAAATCATATTACAGTACAAAATCGTACTGTATAGCAGAAAGGTGAACAATTAAATAACCACTATTATCTGAATGTTGATATCCTTTTGGTTTATCCTGGGGGTAAACTGTGCCTGTTTAATAGGGGCATTTATAATTTACTTACAGGAGGGGGAGGGCCATGACAGTTTTTAGATTTAAATTTTCTGGAGCCCCCCCTCCACTTTTGTTGATCACATTCGTTGCCCCCCCCCCCCGCCATATGATTGTAAACAACAGATGGTGAATTGTCGACTCCTTGTCTCCCCCTTCAAAAAATCTATTGACCTTTAATTAGTATTGGTTTCTTATCAATATGAATAATAAATTCTGACATGCATTATAATGTCAAATATTCTTGACCATTGAAATTCCATATCTATTAATAACAACTTCAGTCATAAATCCTTAGAATATGAAAGGTTTGCAACTTTGCATGGCAACAAAAATGAAAACTAAGGGAAAGTTTTTGTTGAAGGTTCCCTGCCTAATATTCAGGTAATTTTTGATAGTCCCCTAAATTGTGACCCCTCTCAAAATCACCATTGCCCCCCCCCCCTCCTAGGTAAATTACAAATGCTCCCTCGTCAAAATGGCAACAATTTCCCTACATGGAGGGACATTATTTTTTACAAAAAGTAACAAATCCCCCCTCCTGGTGATCAACCCCTGGGGATGCCGATGATTAGTGCAGTTGATTTGTAAACAAGACATTTATTTACCCCAATAAAGTTATGCAAAAAAATAATGTACTGTATGTACAAGACACTATTTCAATGCCTTAACCTCGGCCTTTCCATTCAGGTTCTTTCCCACTCAGGCAATATATTTTGATAGAAAACATTGATTTGTCTTCTAAGGGCAACATATTTGCAAGCAAGGTCTTGTTTTTTTATAGACAGGGATAAATTTTCCCCTCATGTGATGCCCCCTCCCCCCTTGTGACACTCTGCAGCTCCTGATCAAACACCCTTCTATCCCCACAAGCATTATGTATTTTGGGAATGGCCCCATATCACATATGGAATAAATTTGTTTTCAGTTTACTAGCAATAGAGTATATGAGAATCAAAATCATGGATTTGAAAGGAAGTAGTATTTTAAAACATTGAGGTCAGGATATGTGGGTCAAGGAAGGTCATTGAAATTGACCTTCATTGGCGTGAATGACAATTGAATGGCTATTGTGCAAGTAAACAAAGAAATGCATGATAAGTATGTGTGCATATAGTAATACTTATATTAAAATGCATGAATATCTGTAATTTAAAGGCTAGCCTTAATTTTATCAGCATATGACAGGAAACAATAATATTGGTAAAAAAGTGACAGAACACCACAAAGTCATATTGAAAAACAAAAAAGGTACTCTCTCTAGTCAGGCCTCTAACACAAGTGAATAAAGTCATCAAGCCCCCTATCACTACCCCCCCCCCCTCCCCCAATTAACACAAAACCACTGCAATTGATTTTGATAAGATTGTTTTATTCTTACATAAGTTTTAGGCAGACCCTACCACGACGAGTAAAATTGTCTGGCATATTATTATAAAGTAAGTTATTCTGGGCAAAACACCTTTTCTCATTTTCTCAATACATTTTCTCATCCTGGTATTTTACTTTGTTTATTGCCAGACAATTTTACTTGTCAACAAAATATATTGGGCATATAAAATGAAATTTAATTGGCATATGAGTATCATGTTCAACTTGACTTTTCAGTTAGCTTGATACTGATAGTCGGGCACTATATATTTCACTAATAAAACTTAAATCTGGTATATGTCAAACCTTTGGTATTATAAATATTAATAATATTAAAGACAAATATATTTGTATTGATACTGCAATGTACTTTCTAAAAATAAATTCATGCAACGGTCCTTTCATTAGCAAGTGAAATGTTCTGTTCCATTAACCTTACCATTACTTCCAGTGTGTGGTTTTAAATGCTGTGTCGAGAAATGCTGGTTAATATTTATATTTTTGAACAAATCATTTCGGTCAACACAGTCTTTGTGTGGAAAAGCCAACAAATTATCAGTGCCAGTGGTGTCCTGAAAGGTTTATCAACGAGACAAAATACAAAATTTAAATATAATACGTGTTTTAAAAGCATTTCGTTACATTTTAATACAATAGTAAAGATTAATTCAATTCACGAAAATACACCGCCATGTGATTATTCGAATTTTGCTAGACCTTCCAGCGCGACCCAGTTCGGATGTTTTCCGAAACTGACAGCCCGCAAGTTCACGACAGCCTGTAACTCGCCCGCGCTTGGAAGACCAGGGACTAGGCTGCAAATATACATGCATGGCATGGACACGTCCACGCCAAGTTAAAAAAGTAATTGGAACATAAATTTCCAATGGCATGGACGCGTCCATGCCAATTTTAATAGGTCATTGGAACATAAATATACAATGGCATGTACGCGTCCACGCCATTGTATATTTATGTTCCAATTACGTTCTTAACTTGGCATGGACTCGTTCACGCCATTGTTGGCATGGACGCGTCCACGCCAAGTTAAAAAAGTCATTCCAACACAAATATACAATGGCATGGACACGTCACTCCAAGTTAAATTTATGTTCCAATGATCTTTTAAAATTGGCCTGGACGCGTCCATGCCATTGGAAATTTATGTTCCAATTACTTTTCTAATTTGGCGTGGACGCGTCCACGCCAACGCCATTGTATATTTATGTTCCAATATTTTTTTAACTTGGCGTGGACTCGTCCATGCCATTGATGGCATGGACGCGTCTACGCAAAATTAAAAAATTCATTCGAACACAAATGTACCATGGCATGGACACGTCCACGCTAAGTTAAAAAAGTAATTGGAACATAAATTTTAAAAGGTTATTGGAACATAAATATACAAAGGCATGGACGCGCCACATCATTGTATATTTATGTTCCAATTACTTTTTTAACTTGGCGCGTACTCGTCCATGCCATTGTTGGCATGGACGCATCCACACCAAGTAAAAAAAGTCATTCGAACACAAATAAACATGGTATAGACGCGTCCATGCGAAGCTTTAGGCCGCGTTTAGACCATAGCATAGTGATTTGCTACGAATGATCTTTTTAGTGTCTTTTCATGTTGTCGTCTATTTATCCAAATCAACTACTAATATGTTTGCAAAATATTCCTAATTTATCAACCATGTGCAAAAGTGGTCTCGACATGTCGGTGACATCTGCTTTGAAAAATGACCTTTTTAGTGTCTTTTCATGTTGGCGTCGATTTATCCAAACCAACTATTAACCTATTTGCAAATTATTATTAATTTACCAATCATGTGCAAATGTGGTCTTGACATGTCGGTGACAACTGCTTTGAAATATTACCTTTTTAGTGCCTTTTCATATTGGCGTGGATTTGTCCAAACCAACTGTTAATATGTTTGCAAAATATTCCTAATTTATCAACTATGTCAAATGTGGTCTAGACAAAGCGGTGACAACTGCTGTTTAAGAATTTATATTTAGTGTCTTTGGAATACTGGCTTGGACTTATCCAAACCAACTTTTAAAATACTTGAAAATATCCCCATTTTATGAGCTATGTAAAAATGTGGTTTCAACATATCAGTGACAATGCCATCCATTATGAAAATCATGTAGTGTCTTTTCGTGTTAATTAATATTGGCTTGGATTTATCCAAACCAACAATTAATGCGCTGATCGGTGAGTACTGCTTTTAAAATGACCAAAATCTCTTCTTTAATTTTATTACATTCTAACCTATTGAAAATATTGATCTTTTCTGCATTTTTTTGCAACACGTAATATTTTTTGGCAAAATTACAGCAAAATGTTAACTTTTAGCACAGGATATTATGAGATTTTACATTTGTGGTATTTTTCTCGCATGAGGTGTATTTGTCAATTTCTTAAAGTAAATAGAGTATCAAACGTGTTAAACATAGTTAATAGAATTGATGGTTTGGAAACTCATTAGAATAACGATATAACTCATTATCTATGTTTGTCAATCTGTTATTCATCAACCTGGCCCTTCACCGTCACGTGCGTATTGTATTTTTGCCCACTTAATCAATGTCAATGTTTTAGTTAAGTTACCTATCCGTGACTCGAACAATAGGGTAAGTTGGAAATTGCTATTGGTGGATTTGGCAAAAATACAATACACACGTGACAGTGAAGCACCACATTTATGAATAAACGTAGACTAACATAGATGATGAGTTATATTGTTATTCTAATGAGTTTCCAAACCATCTATTCTATTAACTACGCAAGAAGGCTGCTGTTACAACACGATGCGAAAACTCTGTGTAGATCCTTATCTATATATCCTTACGCGATAATGGAAACGATAGAAATGTTTTCTAGTCGTCAACATACGATTCAAGACTACAACTGTTGGGAACTGAAGACAAGCTATCTGTGTATAGATTAAATGAAATCGATAGCACAGAGCCTTGAGGAATTCCATACGCTAAAGCAACAAGCGCCGAAGAGGTATAATTCCAATTCTGAAACACTGCCGTCTGTCGGATAAGTAACTTTTAAACACGTATGCACTGCAGAAGATACACCCAGGTTTAGAATTCTTTGAATAAGCATGTCGTAATCAATACTATCAAAGGCTTTTGGCATGTCCAAAAATATAACAATAGATAACTGCTTATTGTCCATTGCTTCCAACAACATGTCTGTCACTGCAATGTTAAGAGTTTCGGTGGAATGTTTTTCCAGTTACCACTTGGATGCCTCGATCGTCAATTCTAATCTGTGGTTTATTAGATGTTCTGTATACTGATTCAATTCGACTTTGTCGCATATTTTTGACGACATCAACATGACAGCAGTCATGTTGGTTATTTGAAGCAATTTCAGGATCTCCTTCCTTGTGTAGCGGTACCACTTCTGCATCTTCCACACTGCAGGATAGGTTGATGTCATCAAGGAACAGATGATAATATCTGCAATAAGGTCTAAAATCACTTCAAGTGAATCTTTATTAATAAATTGAGTATTTATCTTATCGGCACTTCTGCGTGGTCAATAATGCAACATCGTACACAAAGAAAGTAAGTTGTGGGTTCCACAAAGATCAAATCTTGGTCCTCTTCTATTTTTGTTATATGTGAACGATTTCCCAAGAACTCACATGCAGCAATGTATGCTGATGATACAAATATTACAGTGCGTTCATCTAGCTTAATTAATGTGGAAGAAGCCTTAAAATAGTGAATTGGAAAATATGCATCACTGGCTTCTTTCAAACAAATTAACGTTAAATGTAGAAAAAAACAGAATATATGATCATTCGAACACGTCAAAGGTTGAACAATCTTTCTCAAGACATTAATGTTTCTATCGATGGGAAAGTATTAAAAGAGGATGAAACCAAAAATACCTTAGCGTATTGGTTGACGAACATCTGCGCTGGGATAAGCAGATTGTAAAAAAGCTTCAAAGGGCATTGGCATGTTGCGCCGTGTAAAACCCTATATTCCAACCAAAACTCTTCAACATCTTTACCAAGCCCTAGTTCAACCACACTTTGATTACTGCTCAATGGTTTGGAGTAACTGCGGTGAATATTTAAGAGGAAGAAGCTTCAGAAGCTTCAAAATCGAGCTGCTAGAGTTATTACCGGCGACCCATATGAAATATGCTCGATTGCTAGTTTAAAGAAACTAGAATAGAAAACGTTAAGTGAAAGAAGGAAGGAACAACAACTAAAATACGTATCAAAAGCACTTACATGCCAATGTCCTAAGAACATTTCGGATATGTTTAAATTATCCAACTCTGTAAGATATGAATTACGAAGCAATAATATTAAGTTGATGTTGTCAAAGCCAAAAACAAATTCAACGAAACGTACTTTCGGTTACGCTGCTGCTAAAGTTTGGAATGAGAGAAATAAAAACTCTTGAAATATCTTTTATCTTATTTTGGTGGGGTTTGAGTGTGAAGATTTTACTGTTATTATATGGGGAGGGTGGATGGGAGTTTCTTATACTGTTTGTAACTACACGGCCTCATAAAAAGCAACAAAAACCTTGTAAATATTTTATAGTTGATTAGCTACTGTGTATAAAGATGTTTTAATAATAATAATGAATAATAATAATAGTCTTTCAAACATGGTTTGGAATCTTCGCTAAAATCTTTGTTTTATCTTTTTGTCCGATTTTATGCAGTATTGTGCACGCTGCACAGTCAATGAACACACTGTATTTCAGTACGTATGATGAACAAATCATCCAATAGTAACGTTTCAGTTCAGTCATTCAACCATGCTATTTAAATATTAATAAACCTAAAAGAAAATATGTGCACCGCGGTGTAAGGTACCGTCCAACATAAAATCCCAGCTCATTACAACCGCTTTGAAGTTTACTGAGTTTCCGGACCATGTCTCGAAAGACTATGTCGGCACCTGGAGCTTTGTTTGATGGACTACTTAAAATTACTGTTCTAACTTCGTCAGGTGTGACTGTTCTAAATTCAAACAGATCGAGAGAAGATTGGTGTCTCGAAGGTGGTAAAGCAGTTGTTATCTGAAATGTTACATTTCATAGTCAATATATCTGGGGTTAGGTCTTCGTAGCCTTTGTGATCGACGAGGAATGCAAGATCCAGGGCAGTCGTTTGCGCGGCCTACTTCGCCTTCATTCTCATGCCCTGGTTTTACGTGGTTATTCTCTTGTTTATCTTCCTCATCTTGATTTCCGCTTCCATAACTGTCATCTACCTTGGGTCTACACTGCTCAAACCATCTATGCCATTCCCCATTTTCGATAGCTTCATCCGATATTACGCCCCTTTCCATAACTGTATCATGCGGTCCGTAGTAATATTTGACGTAATCCGGGTGTCTTTTAAAGATCCTCCCATCACGCTTTCTTTCGATAGTTAGGAATCGACCATCATCTGAGCATTCAACAATCTCACAATGCTCTGGAAGGAATACAGGATCAAACTTGGAGGACTTTCTGTAATTTCGTAACTTGACATCATCTCCAATTTGAAACTCTGACGGTATCTTATACTTAGATGCATTAACTTGGTCCCCACGATCCTGCTTCATTGCCTTGTCCTTTCCTCTAGCCTCTTCCACTTGCTTTGCAGGTACAGATCTTCTTGGAAAGGCACTTTTACTACCCTTTCTGAAAAGCATAGCTGCAGGGGGAATACCAGTAGCTGGGTGTGGAGTGTCACGATAATTCATCAGCAGGTGGTTAAGCGCTTCTTTCTCCGAGGACCTATTATAGTGTGCTATTTTCATGGTTTTTCCAAGCGGCTTCATAAAGGTATCCACACGATTAGCCGATGGGTGCAATGGAGGGATCTTCTTCGAATGGATATCTCGCATCTGAGCAAATGCTTCCATAGCTTCCGAGTTAAATGGTGGTCCATTATCCGAGATTTGATGTTCTGGGTTTCCATACGAATTATATATCTCGGCCATACCCGGAGAACATGGGAAGCTTTGGTAGAGGCAACCAACTTTGCTGCTGGAAATCTTGAAGCTAGGTCCTGTACGACAACTATATGCTTTGAGGACAACATAGGGCCAAATAGATCTACTGCAACCGTCTCTCAACATTTTCTTGGTACCTCGTGCGCTTTAATTGGTTCGGACGTCTTCTTGTCACTGAACATATTGCACTCTTTGCAACTCTCGACGAATTGCTTCACTTTGGGATGCATGTCATGGAAGAAAAAGTGATACCTTAGACGCCTTTTAATCCCACTCTGTCCCAGGTGACTTCCTCGTGGGCCAGCTGAATTGCTGTATCTTGCAGGCTCTCTGGAAGAATAATTCTCTCTCCTTTGAACATAACGCCGTTTTCTGCGATGGTTATTTCTGGGATAATTTGCTCGAAACTTCGTACTTTAGGATGCGAAGTTTTTGGTATCCATTTTCGACCATTTTGTATAATCTTTGCAAGTTCAGTTAATGTTTCATCAATCTTCGTGTGCATTGCAATATTACCAATCCCAATGCTATCCATAATTGGCGTGGTGTGTAGCATATATAAGAGATTATTGAGCTCTTCTGCTTCTTCTCGCTCCTCGTTCGTCATCATTTGTAAAGGTTTGGCTTTCCTTGACGTAAAATCAACTTGATTAAGCTTTCCTTCTTGGTACACGACCTCGTACCTAACATCTTGATGCGGTAGCTTGGTACGATCTATGCGGATTGACCCCTTCTGGTGCTCGTTGCTGCAAACAAATCTTGCTCTCCCTTTCGTCAACTCTCGAAGCTTTGCCGACCTCTGGGCAAAATTTGGAACAAATTCCGAGTTCGATTGCATCATGCATAGGAAACTGATTAATTCTTCTTTGCTAGTCGGGGCAGTAAGATGTACAAGTGCTTCCACCTTCGAGGGATCCGGTTTAACACCATCTTCACCATAGATCATTCCCCAAAACGAAATTTTTTTCCTTCCAAACTGGCACTTTTTTGCATTCAGTGTTATTCCCGCGTCCGAAATGGCCTGCATACAAAGGTCAACCGATCGATCTACGATGAGGTCGTCATGGATTAGATGGGCGTTGGGAATATGCGCCAATACAGGGAGGAGCCCAGCATTTAATTCTCCTTGCGATGGTTGGAGGCCCATGGTTAAGCGCTTGTAACGATACAATTTATAATTGGCGTGGAAAACAGTCAAGTATCTCGATTCAGGCTCCAATTCAATCTGCCAGAACGCGGATTTAAAATCCATTTTGGAGAAGACTCGACAGCCAGATAGTTTCGCTTTGATATCTTCATGACGTGCGATAGGGTGATTTGTTGGGTACAAGGCTTTGCTTACGTTGCGGGCATCCATTGTAACCCAAAGACTACCGTCATCCTTTGGTGCCAAAACAGCATTTGCAACCCATGGGGCAGGTTCATCCCTGGGGTGTTCTTCGATGACGTCTTGCTCGATCATATCTTCAATTTCCTTCTGACCTCTTTCTTTAAGATGATATGGAAATGATCTTGGTGGCACATGGACTGGTTTAACTTCCTTGTCTACATGTTATTTAACTTTGTGATGATGGAGCTTGCCAATACCATTAAAATTTTGCGGATACCTCGCCAATATTTCTTGAAGATTGCCTTTATCTTCAGCATCTATCATAAGGATCGGATGAAATGTGTGTCTGGGTTGGCGTTAAAATCAATGATACCAAGCTGCAAGGCCATCTTCCGCGCTATTATTGGTTCACACGATCCCGAGATGATATGCCACATGACAGGGACAGATGTTTGGCCAAACGTAACTGCACATCGAGCCTGACCATGCACTGGTATCGGAGTGCTCTTATATGGCTTTATTCTCACTTTTGAGGGAATCATTTTCCCAAGCATGTTCCATTTTTTAGCTTGGACTGTTCCACAGACGCTAACTTGAGCACCTGTATCAATTATCACTGTATCCAGGCAATTGTTTACCACTAACTGCGTTTTGAAATCATTTTTATCTCGCATGCTTGATGACAACCTTGGTTTGACTGATCTTGCTGAAGTCTTGATTCTAAATAAATTAATGTTGTATACCCCATCATCTTCCCTCTCGTTCTCTGGCTCCACTTGTCGGATATCTTCAGAGCTCTTACAGACTTTAGCAATGTGTCGGGCTTTGCCACATTTGTTGTATTTCACATTTCGTGCTGGGCATACTTCCTTGTGCTTCATAATTTGGCCAGCGACTTTCCACAGTTGTAACAGCTTATTGTTCTCTTCGCAGTCCTTTGCCCCGTATCCTCCTTCTTCATGTGTGCATATGAATAATCTATTGACGGTTTCCCCTGTTATCTCGGCACCTCCTCTTATTGCACTTTCATTCTCATGCCTTCGCGTCTCAGGGTGGCGAGATCCCACGACAATTTCAATGCCTCCTCTCGTATCTTATTGTTATGTGTCCCAATCGCTATTTGATCTCGGACTGCAATCTTTTCTGCTGAGCAATTTTCATTGTCACAATTAAACCGACAATGTCTAGCCTCCTTTTCAACACGATTACAGAAGGCCGGGAAAGATTCTTGGTCTTGCTGTGTCAATGCCCGAAAATGAAAATTCTTAAGCGTGGGGTTGTCTGTGGGTTTGTAAAACTCTTGTATTTTTCTTACAAACGCCGGCCATTTTTCCTTATTTCTGATTGATTCATCTGGTTCAGCCACCTGCCAATCCGAGTAAAATCGCCTCGACGAAAACTTTCCCAAGAATTTTGCAACTTTGTCCTTGGCTTGCCATTCGTCCCGGATTTTGTCGTATTGGTCCGATGTTGGTTTAGGCTGAGGGTTGCTTTCGGTTGTATTTGCAACTTTCCATCTCTCTACAGCTGAATCTAACGATACATTTGGTGGATCTGGCTATTGAGCGTGATATGTTAATTCAAATGTTTGTATGAACTCTTGAAATGCCTTCAATGTATCTTCCGGGTGTTTGTCATGGTCAAAGAACATGCTGTTGACTTGGTTCGCTAGAATACATATTTTCAATGTTAATAAGTCACAAAACCCATTAATTTACGTTTAGAAGAATGCTGTACTTAACTACGATGTTCAGTTATTGCATGAGTTCGATTTTCCACTCGTCGCCATTAATATAAGTTCAATTTCATCAATCTTTCTCACACTACATCAAATAATATCTAAAATTTCTCGTCCGCCATACTTGAATCCCCGTTCTCACCGTCCCGCGGTATACGTACATGATACCACTAAATACTTCATTTAAATATAAATATAAATATAGGGTACCTTATTTAAGTTCATCTTATCTACATGTAACCGAGCAATCATGGGGTCTATAAGTAACGCAAACAATCATAGATTTGTTTTTATTCGTTTGTACTTGCAAGCAAAGTTGATGGAAACCTACTGGAGAAATATACGACAGATCTTTCAAAACTTTTGTCTTGAGGGCATTACGGACGTAAATACATACAGTACGCCACCACCCTTTGTATGCTTACTATCAAGTCCGTGTAATAGGACCATTAGTCGTGGACGAAATTAGCCATATATCTGATAATGCCAAAATGTCTAGTTTCTCGTCAACGACCAGTTCTCTTACTTGAATCAAATGATTTCTTTTTCTAACTGACCGCACATTGGGATGAGATAACTTTATTCTGTTACATGAATGTTTTCGGTTATTCATCATGACGTTTGAGAGGGCTCCATGCGAAATGTTCACAGATATTATATTTTGAGGATTACGCTTCACCTGCCTAATCCTCTGTAATCGTGGAGACATTCTGATGGGAATTTGAGCCATCATTATAATATTTGGAAAAGCGACGAAAGGTAACACCAACTTATTTATCTCTATTCAAAAGTAAACGGAAATGATCAATTTCTGCTAACTTCATGTCCCCGCAAATGCATGTTCTTTGATTGAAAACGAAGCCCTTTGGCTCACATTTGTGAAATGCAAACTGTTGATACCGACATCTTGTGACGGTAGAACCAACAACCCCCAAGAGGGAATCCTTTCAACAAGGATGGGATATCCTGATCTTCAACATTCTGAGCAATCCCGGACATGACGAACTCCTTAATTCTATGGAGATGAATCAGAAGCAATGCTGTACTTATATTTTGATAATTATGTATTCAACTGATTACTGACATTTTGATTTATGTGGTCATGCATCCCCATAGAATTGTCACTTACAGTAGATTTATCTGTTCATGTATAACAACAGAATTATCATTTAGATTTTTCTGTTCATGCATGGCAATCTAATATAATAATAACGGCTTATTGACCGAGCGTGAGATCTGTACTGTGAAATATCAGACCAAGCACTTTTAGTATGCAAAACAACAGAGGTCTGATATTTCACAGTACAGACAGAACAAGCGAGGTCAATAATCGGTTTATTATATGGTTGAACTGAGTTTGTGAGCATATGCTTTTCGCGCGATTTTAAATCGGCTATCGTCAGTTTCACTGGGTAACAATATACGGTAGGCATGCATGCTCAATCAAAAACAATTTGGTTGTTTGAAATTTTCATCTGTAAATTTTAATGACACACAATTGGAAAATGGAAAAGCAAAAAATTTTTCTGTTTGCGAAGCAAAAATTTCCCGCCAGATAAACGACTTCCGGGACACCGGGCCAGATAAGGAAAATACGGACCACGGTCTGGATACGGGTTTTTACGCACCGCTTGTCAAGAATTTTGAAAAGCCATATAATAATAGCAATAATCGCAGATCGAAAAAGTTACATACCACAGATAAAAATAGGATTAAAATAAGCAACTTATATAGGAGAGTACGAAAAAGTGCAAGGTTTGGTCAAGGTGCCATCCAAGACCCAGCTCTATAGCGCTAGAGTGGTGTTCCAACTTCTCGAGTGGCCAATAAGTCGATGGAGCACACCAAATCAATACGTGAAAAAATTGTTATATAAATAACATTATATCAAACTACAAGGTATTTCTTAGTGACGAAATTTGAATTTCTCCTAATGCGAGCAAAATACTAAAACGTTTGAATTCTGGTTGGCCGTCAAATATTTGGCTGATCAGACATTACCAGCTTGCTACGGCGATGGAATACAAGTTGAGCTGTTAAAATTATCGAAATTTTATGCCATTTTGATAATTGAGACTTTGCTTTGCTGCGTTCATACATGCGTTTTATTATTGTGCATTAGACTAATCATTCTGTTGTAATCTCTTTGTGATCGCAATTGAATATAAGTTTATTACATGCATGCTTTGCACGGTTAAAATAGATCAGTTATCCGCTAAAATTCTTGTACTTTACAATTTTCGCAATTATATGTACAACATGCTGGAAATAGCAATATATTTCAAAATTCCTGCTAATCCACCCCGCCCCCCAGTTTACTATACAGCATGACTAGCGGTTATAGATCATGCAACGGTATTGTTGTGATCTGATGTTGTTAATATAGCTACCATGTATAAAACGGTACCTCTCATAACTCAAACTAATTAAGGGACGAGTATAGTCAGTATATAATCTTCTGCTGGTGGGTACCAAAATGCTTATGTAATTTGATCATGTGCGTATCAACTCGATGTGTTAGTGACTTCTAATAGCTTGACTTAACTGATGAACCAGAACCTATGGAGTTATACAGCACAGTGTAGATAATTTGATAATAAAATATAAAATAAAAACCCATGAATAAAATTAAGTATTTTGAAAAACTCAAACTTAGGCATGTAGGCTATTACAGTTTACATTTAGGTCTTGCATATGGCGTCTATATAGTCCGCATAATTATATACTCCGCTTTACAAGATGTTTTAGTTTCTCGGGTTTTATTTCGTACTTTATTTTCTTAAATTATTGGCTATGATTTGATATGCCTAACAATATGTTCAAAAACGGATATGGTAGTGGAGTTGAGCTTTAATAAAATCATTGCGCATGACATCACATTATTATTCAGCTCACTGTCAGCTCACTCCCTGTTGGAGCTTTTCATACTTACTTAGCCTACAAGGCTAAGAACGATCAGGTTGTTGCAATAATATTACTTTCCTAACAGTGTTTACCTAAAAACCCTCTCAACTTGCCCTGTGGGAGGAAACTGGAGCGCCCGGAGAAAACCCTGCACGACATTCGGCTGAGAGTTGAGTGACTCTTTTCACATGAGTTCGTAGCGAGAACCGAACCGCATCTCAGAGGTGGAAGGCGCTTTCTCTGACGACTACGCCACCAAATTCCCTTGATAGAAGAATAAGAATATCACTTGCTTCAATATCGGTAACTAAAATATTTAATTGACATTATTAAAGGAATACCGAATGGTTTTCCGTGCAGGATTGCGTGATCCATGCACGCGAGATGTTGCGAGACTTTCGGAAAGAGTAAAAAACACGAGCCGTAGGCGAGTGTATTTTTACGCTTTCCGAAAGTCGAGCAACATCCCAAGTGCATGAATCATGCTATCCTGCACGGGAAAACCATTTGGTAATTGTTTTGTAAAATTACTACAGTGAAACGACGCTTAACTTGATTGAAATTACTGATGAAATGTGCAGTTCTCACAACATTCGTGAATTAACCAATCAGAGAATCGCTACTCCACGCTATTGAAAACAACAACATATGTGAACAGAATTTGATCGCAAATTCGCGAAAGTATACAGCGAAAATACAGGGACTTTTTCGATAAAATATACGAAATTTGAAATGGAAAACCCGCTAAACAGAGAGCCAAAGTAGTTTTGAAGATTTTCGACCTGAATATGTGAAGATTGCGAAGCGTCTGATCAACTTTGAAGCGAGAGATGTTGTACTTGCATGCCATGGTCGGATGTATTTCAACGCTTAATTACGCATTGTTACTTGCTGAATAGCAATGTATCGATCAGAAATTTATTAATACAACTAAACTAACGTCTCAATAATTCGAAACTTACTTCAAAGTCGAAAGGTATCGTACAATGAAACTTTACAATGCGAGTATACTTGTAAAATTACATGCAATAATTTCTGTTCAGAATTTTCCGTGCAGGATTGTCTGATCCTGCACGGCTGTTGACCAATCAAATTGCGTGTTTCACTGTAGTTATTATATAAACTGTTTTACCACATGCACAACGTGTTCACTATTTTACGGGCAGAGAACATGCACGATACTCCACCTTTACAATTTGGCTTTGCACCTCACCCTATAACTACGAACATTATCTTAATAACGAGGCTCATTTAAAACTTAGCTACCTTGGTTTTCCAAATGTATATCTCTGCACGAGTGTGTTCTTAACAGCGTCGTTTATTTTTTTGCATTTAGAAATTAACTCATATTCAGCAAATACTATAATGAAGACAATCATCTTAATAGCTATTCTCGCAATAACTCAGGCCCTCAGGTGTCCGATTTGTGACTCTGGTGTTATCAAGTGTACTGCGATTCACAAATTGAAATGCAAAGGTGGACTTGTTTCTGATGTATGCGGGTGTTGTGCTGTGTGTGCCAAGGTTAAGGAGGAGAAATGTGGAGGACCTTTTAATTTATTTGGCAAATGTGACTGCGGTTTGGAATGCTTGAAGAACCAGAGAGATGTCCAAATCAAGGGACGATTTATTGCACTAGGATTGTGCATGACTAAGGTAAGACGCGGCTGGGTCTCTTTCCTCCGCAGAGGCTTTAAGATACATTTCACTACACTCCACATGGCGGATCTTGGAACACGAGCGTAGTCGCTGGGCGAAGGAGCGCAGGCGGCAAAGGGAAAAGGCGAGGGAAGGCGCGAAGCCTCTGCACGATTTGCATCGCAAAGTGGGACAAAGTGTAAACATCGAAACAAAAGGTGATTTTTAAGCTAAATAACATGCGCCTTTTTGAAAATAATATCATAAAACTTAATGCATGATTGATTGACCTCATTCACTAGTGCTTGCATCTTTGTGGATGGTCAAAAGTAATAAGATTTTTTGATATTACACAAAGCAAAACAATCGTATATTTTTATACTCACCGCTTGGCCAAACATTCCGTATCAGTTTCGTATCGAGAAAAACTTGAATATCTCTTGAACTCTTCGGAGTTCGCCACAAGTCAAAGAAGTAAAATACTCCTTGTATTCAAGCGCTTTCGTGTAGGAAATTTCGTTTGAATACGGCCAGTAAAAATATTTATTTATAATTTTTCAAAATATCGGGTTTTTACTCGCACTGTCACAGGCTGAAGTTCGGGAATTAGTTCACAATCAGACCAGAAATGTAAATACCATAATAAAAGATGCAGTTTTCAAGATACAAGCTCAAAAATAATACTCTAAATAGTGTTTTGAATTCTCTGTCGAACACGACTAACACAAAGAGGATGTGTCCCAAGGAGCCGAAGTTATGTTCGGGGAAAGGTATGCCTAGTTAATATTTATCCAGTATAAATATTGCGTGATTTGATAATATACAATCCCGCTTGACTTTCAAAGGCCATAAATCGCTATAGTGTTGACATTTCACTACAACTATCGATAGAAATTAGGAGATATCTTTGTACTGAATCGAACGATGGTATTTTCATCTACATAGCATATATTGAACCAAAAATACGAACCCGAATAACCAGGTCGAAACCGACTTATTAAAGGTCACGTTTGTACTTTCAGTCTTGATAATAAATTTAGTAATGGTTCTGTATGCAATACATACTCATTTTTTTTCTTTTATGCGGTTTTGGACATATTTCTAAAAATACAAATGTCAAATATAAAGTTTCTTCGCTTGCAACCAAAGCCCAAAACCTGTTCGCTACATACGTTGTTTCCATACATTGTTTTATAGTATAGTTTATGGAGTGCTGTTTAGAAAAATAGCAGATGTTTTCTCGCAAACAGGACATAACACTTTCTTATTTCGTAGAGCTAGTAAATAATCTCTTTGTCAGCTGGTTGCAGTATTGTAAAGAGATATTTTCTCAGTCACTTTTGACTTCAATTTTGCGTTTGATAATTATACGCCCCCCCCGGTTTACCGCCATATTGGGTGTGGCATTGTGCAGAGGCTTTGCGCCTTCGTAGCCAATTAAAGCCTCTGCGGAGGAGAGAGCGGCTGGGTCTTGAACCCGCCACCTTCGAATTACTAGATCGACGCTCTACCAACTGAGCTACACGGTCTGACGGATTTAAGACTGGAAATTATGAACTATATACTGTCATAAACATACTCGTTTATATTAATTCAGAAAATGTAGAAAATGTTCTCGAGTGTGTATTTCATCATTTCCATACCCAGCGTAAGCAGAAAGATAAATCTGTTACGGAGATAAATCTGTTATTATCATGTTACGGAGTGAAAACACAACATAACATTTCGTTTTATATGCGAACCAAAGATCATTTGTATTTTCAAAAATAACAACAATGAAAATGGCGGGAAATTCGTATGTCACTCGCAGGGGTGAAATACGGAAAATACGCACACCTAGTCCCGAATGTAGTGATGTGTGAGTTCTACGAGTGTTTTAGTTTCCAGTAAAACACCATTGTCCATATAATATAACGAAATATTATTACTTGCGTCGAAAGGCTTGAATTTCAAATTCCTTTGTTTATCCATATCTTCTTCGCTGACAATATTTCCGTTAACAGTAAATTCATAGCCTAAATCATCTTTCCAAACATATTCAGTTGTATGATAGTGATATATTGGTTGGAAATATTTTCAGTGAGATTTCTGAACTCAAGTTCCTTTGATATTCATTATTTGTCGACGGATCGACCCATATCTGAAAACAACGCAAATATAGATAATCGTTCCAAAATCAATTGTGAATATTATCTACCAAATTATCTACCAAACAACAAATAAATCAAGAGAGTCTCAGCAATAATTTTTCAACAGCACACTTAAATATTAGTAGTATAGTTAATAAATTTGAATCATTTAAACAATTCATAAACTCATTAACCATGCCATTTCAGTTAGTAGGCTAGGTTTAACTAAGACGAGGCTAAATGATGCCAACAAAGATCTTTTTAAACTAAAAAACTATGATTTTGTAAATATGAATAGATCCAGTAAAATTGTAGGAGGAGTAGGTATTTATATCGCAAATCAAATGAACTATAAAATACGTAGTGATCTAAACCTAAGCGATGGGGTCATTCCACGCCAAATCGACTAAACTTCCTGCACAAGCATTACAGATTTAGTTGGTTTTTGGTACACTTTTAGATCATTATATAATTAAAATTTGTGTGAATTTTTGTTAAATGACATTAAGTATTTCAGGAAATATAAGCAAAACAGTGCGTGATTGTCAATGGCGGAAGTCGCCATTTTGACAGAATTTTCGGCATAAATCGCACATCAATATCTCGTTTATCACTCAACATATTAAGAAAAAAATTGGTAGAGTAGTAAATCTGAGACTGCTCTTCTAAACCAATACATCGTTTAATGTATGTGATGAAGGATGTCGTAAATAACGGGGGATCAACATACTGGCAGAATGGAAAAAATACAAATTCGTCGTAGATTTGAACTATAATATCTTGGAAAATATCTGCCTAGGTGCATTCATGTTATCCACACATAAAAACAAGCCTTCAAAGAATTCTTATTAGCAATAATAGCCCGTTATAATTAGTCAGACGTTAAAAATACCGATTTAAATTGCGGCAATTTTTGGATGTGTCTTCTTTTCGACGAGGGAAGTAAGCATGTGGGACTAATCGCACAAACTCAAGATTTCACTGTATTAAAGTAAATGCTACGCTAAATCTGTGGTAGAAATGTCATTATTGTCCTCTGACTGGTTCGATGTTAACGAGCGATCTAAAAATTGGTGTTTTTCACTAATTGAATTCATTCAAATGTAAACAGACAAATTATTATTATAAACTAATAAATAATAGTGATTTATTAACTAAATTGACATTTATGTCAATTTCACCAAAATAGGCAAAAGTCATACAACATATCGCCAAAATATTGAAAGTACTGGAACGGAACATACTGTAATTCTATGACTATCTCTGTACGACTATGAAGCAGTACTGATCGACTACTTCTTTATAACTAACAATTACACAACGCGTCCAAATTGTACGTACACACGCTGACACGCATCACAAAATGTATTTATATATATATAGTGATTACATTATTGCACAGTTGTGATGTCATGACCATACATAGCGACGTCATATATAAAATAAAACGTTAAGTGCATATATATATATATATATATATATATATATATATAAAATAAAAAGTGAATTATAAAAGGTACGTAAGCTAAATATTGGAGAAATAAAGATTATATTGCTGAATAATTAATTAATTATATACGTCGAATGGCAAGCAAGCTTGAACCTTGTTCAATAGGTATTTTACTCGGCTCAACTGAAGATTGCCACAAGACTACTTACGCAAGGAAAGTTGGAACAAATAAGTTGGCGGCTCTACCGGCGGACGACGTCGAACTAATTGTACGAAGGAGCGGTTTAAAGGCAGAAAATGATAGCGTTATCTGTTTTCATCATGAAATGGTTTATTTACGCAAGTATGAATTTTTGCAAAAAGTTGTTGTGATCCCTTTGAAATGCATCCAACAACGGCAAGGAAAAAGTCCTTACGCATAATAGATATTGCAAACGCGGACAAAATTAATAAACTCGTTGTGAAAGATATCAAGCCTGGTCAAAAACTGTGCCCAAAATGTTCATCTCATCTTGGAAGTATCGATGATAGTTGCATCGAAGAAGATGAAGAGTATAAGCCTGAAGTTGAGGACAAGTTACATAATCTTGCCGCCACATTTAGCTCCCTTGGTTGCACTCCAGTTAAGACTAAATTCGCACAGAGAGACCGTGCGGTGCATGCCAAACGAAAGGTTAAAGAAGCGCAGACGGCTATTACTGACGAAGTTGCTCGTAGTTTAAATGTTGACTCCAATGAACTTCAAACGTGTCAAAAGTGCACAGACCTTGAAGCAATTATAGAAGTGATCAAAGAAAAATGCTCCACTTCAAACATGGAAGCCACACTAAAACTTATCACTCTTGCGCCGCCTTCTTGGACAATAGAAAAAACCGCAAACGAGTTCGGTGTATCTAAGTTCATGGTCAACAAAGCTCGGAAATTGAAAAAGGCGAAAGGAATTTCACCCGATATAAGCCCAATAAAAGCAAGGAAACTGTCGGAAGAAAGCGAAACGAAGGTCATCAATTTTTACAACGACGAAGAAGTATCGCGAATGTGCCCAGGGAAAAAAGACTTCGTTTCCGTTAAAAATTCAGAGGGAAAACGAATCCATGTTCAAAAGCGACTCTTGCTTGCTAATTTACGTGAACTGTATTTGCACTACAAAGAAAAATCAAGTGGTGAACACGTTGGATTTTCCAAGTTTTGTGAACTTCGGCCGCGTTGGTGTATTACCGTTGGAGCGAAAGGTATGCATTCGGTATGCGTCTGCGAATACCACCAAAAGGTCAAGTTACTGCTGGATCCTCTCCTTTATGAGATCTCGTAATCTCGGCACTACAATCCACTCGTTCGTATGGCCATCAACACGAGATGAATGTTGGACTCCTTTTGAGCATGTGCTATGTACCGTGCAAGAGCCGTTGCAGATCACAAAGGGTCGAATCAAACAATACAAACTTAACAGTCCAGCAATTGAGATGATTGAAGACAGCTTTAACAAATTTTTAGATTGTTACTACAATTGACCATGACATCTCATTGGTATTCATGTTGAAAATAGTTAAAAACTGATTTGTAATTTAAACTTGAGAAAATCAGTTTGTACAAGACGCCCGACAGGCCTTCTCTAGCTCCATCTACGGGTGAACTGAGGTATTTTAAGGAGTGTTCATTATTTAGGGTTTCGGGGGGGGGGCGGCATTTCACACTTCCTCCCTCTCAATATCTACATGACCCCCCTCTGGCAACGGCAAAACTCACATGACCCCCCCTCCAGAAAAGACAAAAGCCTTTATGCCCCCCCCCCTGTTTTATATAAAACACAGTACAAATGTATAAATATGGTATGTACAATATTAGTTAAAAAATTAAAAAGTCTTTATTTTATGACGTTAGTAATAGTGCAAAAGCTCCTGTAAACTTGCATCCATTTAATAATTCAAATTTTCATGTTCATGTTCTACAGATATTTTAACGAGGTCAAAACATTTGCCAAAACTAAAACTTTTATGACCCCCCCCCCCTCAATTACTCTGAGGCCCCCCAAAAAAACTCTGGTGCCCCCCAAAATATAAACACCAATGTTTTTGCCCCGATCCCCTATGATTTCACCCCCCCCCCCAATCATAAATAATGAACACTCCCTAAAGGAACAGCTGATCTGCAGTACTATAAACTGTACAATATAGCCTAACAGCTACTATTTAGTTGTTATTAAGGTAATTCAGCTATGCACAATTTACTCTAGTACATTCATAAATACATGGTCGAAAAATATCAGATAGCTTTAATTAATATTAAGACAATTAACATTCTGATGGAAGTCACTTTGGCGTGATTGACATTTGACATGCATATAAATAACAATTGAAAGAATTATATTAATATTATTCATCAGGCGATATATATGGACGGTATAAAGACTTAAAAAGAATGTTTTATATCAATTATTTCTCGCATTTGTGACTTTTTGGCGGACATAGAGAATACTAGAAAAGGACCAGTAGATTGATAACAAAATCACCGGCTTAGTTACTGCGCTTCATGCAATTCAGAATTTGTTTGTTTACATTTGAATTCAATTACTGAATTAGTGAAAAACACCAAATTAATTTTTAGGTCGCTCGTTAACATCGAACCAGTCAGAGGACAAT
>CACRXK020001421.1:0-54759 GCA_902702795.2 Paramuricea clavata | reverse complement strand
TATATATATTCTTTGTACTTTTAGTGTCTCCCATCCTAACGAATTTAATGCGATTTGGGCATTAACTTCGTTACCCATGTCCATAATAATTCGAGCGCATCTATTTTGAAGCTTTTGTAATCGTTGTGATTGAGTTTCACCAAAAATGTCCCAATTAATATTATTAATTAATATTATTGATGCATTAATCATAATGAGAGCAGGAGTTTCAAGCTTATAGTAGTTGAATATTACTGTATATATATATATATATATATATATATATATATATATATATATATATATATATATATATATATATATATATATATATATATATATATATTTATATATAGATATATATATATATATATATATATATATATATATAATTTTTGGCAACAAAAGCTTAGACATACACAAAGCTTAGATATTGTTGCCAATATTCCCGCTGCTACGTGCATCGGTATCAAATGATTTAATTTGCATTTCCGGCGAGGAACGCGACGAACTTGAAGTTACGCTCCTTGAATTCGATTTTACATGCAAACTACGTACATGTTACGCATCTTGATATTCATTTTTTTCTTCATACACTTTCATGCGTAACGTACGCACTAGTTATAAGGGCGCATGAAACCACAACGTTCATTATTGATCAAGACCCAGAGTAAATATGAATCTGGTGTTCAACTTGCTTGTTTTCTTTCTCTTATCATGGACCGTTACTGGCAGAGGTATGTGCATGTTCTAAAATAGTTTGTGTTAACTGTTCTGTTTATATATATATACTTGTGCCTTTATCGTGCAAGATCAGAATTTATTAGAGTATTAATCATTCCACCTGATGCAACAAGCCAACAATTATTAAAAAAGCAAAAATATATATCAGTGACAAAAGACGCGATATCAATAATATATCGTTATAGGAAACTCGTTGCACAGGACATAGTTTTTGTGTCGTAGAAAAAAACCTGTAATAAGCCTTATCTTATAACATTCTCCGCATCCTCCTGTTTTACTCACTCAGCAATAACGAACTAGTCGGTATGTTTGTAATTGTCAAGCACGCGAGTACCATGTATATGCATGAGTTTCTCGTTCGGTGATTTGGACAACTACACTCTGCATGAGTGTGATCAACAGTAAATAACTCATCATTTTTAATTCAGCCTCATTTTTACATTACTTTACCTTATAGCGATGAAGAAGAAACACTGTCCAATAGTCTGTACAACACGCGTTGATCCAGTATGTGGTTCTGATGGAAAAACATATCGTAACCAATGTGTTTTGTATGCGACAGCTTTTTGCGAGGGAAAAAAGATCAGAAAAGTTCGCGATGGAACTTGCAGTGAGTAGAACAATTTTCACTCTTTAAAATTTTATAACATTATATTGTTTGCTTGAAATGCACAAGATTGGTTCAATTGTTTAAGCAATTCAGGAGCGACTGAGAGAAGCCAGCATGCAACTATATCCAAAATAAGACGGAACATTTTCAAATCCAAATAAGTTATGGACAAATTTGCTTTTATGACATGCGCAGAGAAACATTGTACGATTTTCAATTTATGGAAGCTGTTAAATAGGTGACAAGAAATTTGACGGCTTATTGAAAAGACCTCATCGCAAACTCAGATATATGCCTCATGTGTCATCGTATATATATTATATACAGCAAGAAGAACAGTGTTGTATAAAAAAACTCTTTTAATAATTAATCGGGTTCGAGTCGCTCTTTAATTCTTTGGCTTCAAAGGCATTCTCCGCGTCCTCCGCGGTTTCACTCACAAGAGAGGTTAAGATTAACCGCAAACGGCAAACGACCAAACGTCAAATCGTATTTTGAGCTAAACTGTTGGGATTGTTAAAATAATTAACTCTTCAAAGTTAAGAAAAATTGTGCAACAAAGACAAAGTTGAAGCATGAATTAGCTAATTAGCTGACGTAAACTTGTAGAACTTACCTTCAAATGCGATTTGAAGTTTGGTCTGCCGTAAACGCCAATCTATAACCTCTCTACTGTATAACCAATAACTAGCCTATAACTCATATACATCTCATGCACTTAATATCAAGCAAGAGTATACCATGAGCAGTGATGAGCTTCTCGTTCGCGTGAATTGGATTTTACTAGCCTATATACACTCTGAGTGTGTAATCAACGTTAAACTATAGTAGCTCATTTTCATTATATTCAGCATCATCAAATTGTATTATACTTTCGTAGCCTGCCCAATAATCTGTACAGCAGAATATGATCCAGTATGTGGTTCTGATGGGAAAACATATCCTAACGAATGTACGTTGAACATGGCAATCATTTGTGGAGGAAAAAATATCTCGAAAGTTCACGATGGACCTTGCAGTGAGTAAAACAATTTTGACTCTTTAAAATTTTGCACTGACAATATAATCCAAAATAGATTAAAGTTATGGGCAAGTTTGCTATATAATGACATGTAAACATTGTACGGTGTTCACTGAGTTTATGGAAGCTGTTAAATAGGTGCATGACAACAAATTTGGATTGTTGAAAAAATCTTATCGGAAACCCAGTTACACGCCTGTACCATCGTATATATGCACATTAAGTATCATGAAGAAACCTACGCAAATTGTTCAGGAATCACGAGTGTATTTTAGTATATACGTTATAGCTGTATGCTTTTAACAGCAATTAATTCACAGTCTCAGCAGTACGCGCGTGCATTCTCATAAAGCGCTGCGAGCTGCAACATAAAATCATAATAATTATTCTAGTCATTTATTTCATGGTATAAATGCATGTAATATATGGTTAAAAAAATGAAATTTGAACTGACATATAATATAGAGAGTTAGTTGATCACTCTTTATATATCAGTTCAAATTTCATTTTTTTAACCATATATACAACTTATATCTTCATGCCAGTAAGTATCATATGCATTTATGCCATATGAAATGAATTAGAATAATAGTATATAATTTTTGACAATATGATTTTATATTGCAGCTCGCAGCGCTTTATGTGAATGCACGCGCGTACTGCTGAGACCGTGAATATATATATATATATATATATATATATATATATATATATATATATATATATATATATATATATATATATATATATATATATATATATATATATATATATATATACAGCATGAAGGACCGTGTTGTATCAAAAAACCTTTAATAATTAATAGAGTTCGATTCGCTTTTTAATTATTTGGCCGCAATTAAGGCATTCTCCGCATCCTCCGGTTAGTTCCGGTTTCAACCACCAGAAAGGTTACTCAATTAAGATTAATTCCGCAAATGGCAAACGCGTCAAATCGTATTTTCAAGTCAACTGCATGTTGGGATTTTCATAATATAGCTGTTCGAAGTTAAGAAAAATTGTGCATCAAAGTTGAAGCATGAATTAGCTATTTAGCTGACGAAAACTTGTATAACTCACCTTCAAATGCGATTCAAGTTTGCTGTTTCCAGTAAGTGCATGGTCTGCCGTAAACGCCAATCTTAACCTTTAACCATGCAATAACTAGTAACTCCGGTTAATGTCAAGCACGAATACCATGAGCTTCTCGTTCGCATGAATTGGACAACGTACACTCTGAGCGTGTAATAAACGCTAAACTACTGATAGCTAATTTTCATTATTATTATTATTATTATTATTCAGCATCATTAACTTCTTTATATTATACTTTCTTAGCCTGCCCAATAATCTGTACAGCAGAATATGATCCAGTATGTGGTTCTGATGGGAAAACATATCCTAACGAATGTGCGTTGAACGCGACAATCATTTGTGAGGGAAAAAAGATCTCGAAAGTTCACGATGGACGTTGCATGCGTGAGTATTAAAACAATTTTAATTACTGTATGTAAAATCTTACAACAAGTAATTTCCCTGAAATCGCCTTCCGATTCATTCACTCAAATACGATTTGAAGTTTGCAGCTGCTGTAAACGTCAATCTTAAAGGATTAGTGTCAGGGTCATGCATTGCGGGCTTTTGCATGTTATTGTTTACATTTTACTCAAATACAACAAATAGCGATAAAAATACCTTGTTTGGTACATTTCTGATAAAATTAAATCAGACAAAAAGAGCAAGGAGATTGTATAAAAGGATGGTTTAATTATATGACGGATTGTAAACACTTTCCAAATCATCTAATCTATATTCGTCCAGAGAAATAGTCGCCAAGCAGGAGTTTGAGTCCGCGAATTCCACTAATCCTTTAAGTTTAACCTCTCTATAGCTACTAACCAATAACTAACTCGTAAATCTCAGTTGTCAAGCACAGTCACTGAATACAACGGGCTTCTCGTTCGGGTGAATTGGACAACTACACTTTGAGTGTGCATGTAACCAACATATTAAATAGGTCATCATCATTATAATATAATTCAGTATCATCATTAACGTCTTTATATTACTTTCTTAGCCTGCCTAATAGGCTGTACAGCAGAATATGATCCAGTATGTGGTTCTGATGGGAAAACATATCCTAACGAATGTGTATTGTACCAAACAGCATTTTGTGAGAGAAGAAAGATCCGGAAAGTTCACAATGGACATTGCAGTAGTGAGTAAAACAATTTTAACTCTTATATTATGAGATCAGTGAGGATGACCACCCACCCAACCACGCACGGTAACCCACGCACACGATTATTGATGAACTTTATACAGTGCACACTACTTGACAATATCATGGAGCTGCCCACAAGCTTCTAAACTATTTCCATAATTTTTTCGTAAAATTAGTAGCGTTTTTCCTATAACTATTACTTTCTATTCCAAGCCACTAAAAAAATTTCGCTCACCACGAAAACAATCAGTTCGATAGTTCCGAAAACAATTTGCCGAGTCTAGCAGACATTTGCCGCTTGACCATGCACATAAATGAGCTTCTCGTTTGCGTGAACTGGGCAACTATACACGCGTATACTTTGAATGTGTAATCAAATCTTGGTAGCTGATCATCATTATACTAATATAATTCAGAATCAATATCATAATTAACTTCCGTTTATGTTATACTTTCTTAGCCTGCCCAATATTCTGTACAACACACGTTGATCCAGTATGTGGTTCTGATGGGAAAACATATCCTAACGAATGTACGTTGAACGCGACAATCATTTGTGGGGGGAAAAATATCTCGAAAGTTCACGATGGACGTTGCAGTGAGTAAAACAATTTTAATTATGTAAAATGCTACAACAATAATATAATTTCCTTGAAATCGCGAGATTCATTCACTCATGACGACTGAGTGAGAAAGGCGGGAGGGGGATGAAATACAAAACAAACGATCCCAAAAACGTATATAGTACATGCGGACTGTAAATTCAACATACGGATAAGTTTGATTTTCCAAAACTCCAGGTCTGCATAATAATATACTTTGCACACCACTTGACCATATACATGGAACTGCCTACAAGTTTCTCTACAGTATATAATTTAGAGTACATAAGAAATTTGTTACACAAACACATTTTGTTTCGTGGAGAAAAATTGAGATAAGACTTGTCCGAAGATTCTCTGGATCTATTCGGTTTTACTCATTATCGGATCGTCTCAGTGCAAGCACGACTATACCATGTCCATGATCTTCTCGTCCAGGTGAATTGGACAACTACACTCTCACAACTCTCACCGACTCTGTAATCCGAACATTAAATAGCTCATGATCATTATATAATTCAGCATCATTATCATTAACTGCTTTATATTATTACTTTCTTAGCCATAAGGGAAAGACTCTGTCCCATATACTGTCCATATATCTATAATCCAGTATGCGGCTCAGATGGAAAAACATATCCTAACAAATGTGCGTTGTATGCGACAGTTTTTTGTGAGAGAAAAAGGATCAGGAAAGCTCACGATGGACCTTGCAGTAAGTAAAACAATCTTCACTCTACATCAAAGATTTTGAAACAATATAATTCGCTTGAAATGCGCAAAATTGATTCAAGATTGATTCAAGATCTCTTTATTTGCCTTCGAAAATATCAAATCTACTTGTATTCAGGTTTTAACCACAGAGAGGTTAACCGCAAACGACAAACTTTAGGCAACTCTGGGGTGGTAACTCGCCTTAAATCGCCCTATATCGTCCAAACTCGCATTGCTAAAAGTGCAGTTTTTGCTTATTTTAATCGTCTAAAAGTGCTTAAGGTGATTCATCAGTAATTGTTCTAGACATCAGAATTTGCTGAAACTTCCCACAGGTGAAGTTTATGATATGCCCATTGGAAAAAAAGAAAAAATGTTGGGGTCACCGATCGAGCTCGTTTCGAAGATATGACAAGTGTAAAGACCACCTTTTCCCCCATTTGGAGCCATCTTGACCCTTTTACGAGTTACAGGAACTTCACAATTGCCCAACCTTTATTGTATTTTTAACAAGGATCTTACTAATTAAAAATGTCTATCTATCGTGATTATAAACAAGAAAACATGGTTTTTTAGCGAATCAAAAACCACTGTCGTGATGCAAATATCTTTTCCCATCTTCTCAGACATGTTATTTTTGGAAGCATGCGCAAACTGCACAAAAAATGTAAAATATTATAAGTTGTAGAAATATTTTTCTCTTACTTTCTCATATGGCATGTAAAAACGCATAGAAGAACAAAAATATATAATAAAAAAGTAGGGTTACGGATCTTCTTCAAGAGATACAAGGGTTAAACATGCAACATGATGTGGTTTAGTGTTAGTTGCACAGGGAGCCCTAGACAGAGTTTAGTTTAGTATTAGTTACACAGCAGCCCTAGTCATTATTGAAGGTATATTTCCTGAAGCGCGCCAAATCAATGCAGAGTGATTTCTCTTTGCCCTTACTCTTTCTTCATCACTTTACATAGTTCGACTACAGCACATATATTAGCTAGCATTTGTTATTAGATATGCGCACTAAAAGTGGGCAATGCAAAACTAATGAGTCACCTTAAACTCGCATTATCTCGCGGCGAGTTACCACCCCCAGAGTAGACCTACATTTAAATTGGGTTTTTGAGGTCAACTGTTAGGACTGTTAGTTGTTCGAAGTTAAGAGAAAATGCGCATCAAAGTTGAAGCATGAATTAGCTACTTAAGCCCTGTTTAAACGGATCCAACATTGTTGGGCCAACATCATCCAACATTGTTGAAGTAATGGCTCAAACGGCTTCTTTTTCAAATATTTTGTCAAGACTAGGTTTAGGGTTTGAGTAAAGCTTATCTAACCAAAAAGATTTGAAAGAGAAGCGGTCATATCTAGTATAGTAACATTGTTGGATGATGTTGGTCCAACAATGTTGGATCCGTTTAAACAGGCCTTTACAGTCGAAAACTTGTAGAACTTGTAGAACTCGTCTTCAAATGCAATTTGGAGTCAGTTGCTGTTTCCAGTTAGTGGTCTGCCGTAACCGTCAATTTTAACCTCTCTACTAACCAATAACTTTTAAATCTCAGTTGTCAAGCACAAATACAACGATCTTCTCGTTCGGGTGAATTGGACAACTATACACTCCGAGTGTGTAACCAACATTATATAATCAACATTTTAATTATAAGATTTATTCATTTTAATTATAACATTTTAATTGATAAGATTTAGAGTTGTGTATAACCAACATTTCAATGTTGATATATTATGGCTGACATGATTTGCCACAAGGTTCATGAATTTTTAATGAATATTTTAAATAATGATAATGAGCTATTTAAATTAAAAATAGCTCATTATCATTATTTAAAATATTCATTAAAAATTCATGAACCTTGTGGCAAATCATGTCAGCCATGATATATGACTTGAGCGACTTTGCATCTGATAAAACTCATCTCATTGGTATTCTTTATAAAATTGTTCATCCTAATTAGTATGTTTAATATATAATTGTTCATCCTAATTAGTATTCTTTTGTAGTCGTATTTTAAGCCATTCAAAACACTCGAACTCGCGTTTTAACATATCTAAAACGTTCGGCTGCGCTTCACGCTTTAAATATGATAAAACACTGATTCCTTCTCGTGTTTTAAATACTACATAATTCAGTCATCAATATCATTAACTTCTTTATGTTATACTTTCTTAGCCTGCCCAATAATCTGTACAGCACACGTTGATCCAGTATGTGGTTCTGATGGGAAAACATATTCTAACGAATGTGAATTGTACCGGACTGCTTTTTGTGGGAGAAAAAAGATCCGGAAAGTTCACGATGGACCTTGCAGTGAGTAAAACAATTTTAAGTCTTTAAGATTTTATAATAATACAGTTTGCTTGAATCCACAAGATTGATTCTTTAAGCAATTCAGGGGCGACTGTGAGAAGGAAGGCGGGATGCGGATGTTATACAAAACAAACATAATTTCTCAAATTCATTAATAATTCATCAGCAATTCAGCCAATGATAATCACCTATTTGATCACAAGATGGCATTTGGATACTTGATGAAATTCACTATACAGTGTGTATAAAAAAAAGGCTAGTCTTTGAAATTCAAATTATAGTCATAATTACAGTTATCTCTAATGATACGCGACGAAAACATGTCTTATTTACAAAAGAGCTCAATTATAACTTCATTTTAATGCTGCTTGTACTGTACAGGGTATTTCATTGAGTTGTCCGTACATGTCCCATAAGTAGAGAATCTTTTGTTTTACGGCTCGCTAATTGATTAGCAGTAGTTATAAATTCAATACAATATGACCAATTTGTTAGCCTTTTTTTATACACCCTGTAGTGTTTTCATCAAATATCTTAATTACGCATGCAAAATTACTTGAATAGAATTCCTAATTACGTTATGCTTGGTTAAGAATTCTATTCAAATCAGCAAACGAAAACATTCTGTTACGTCTCGATTCATTTGAGAAGCCATATAAACAACGAGAGCGAGTGTACGTTTCACCGGGATATCCAAACACTCGAAAACAATGTATGAAGACACTCGCGCTTCGCGCTCGTGTTTTCCTACATTGTTTTCTCGTGTTTGGACATCCCGGTGAAACACTCCGCTCTCGTTGTTCATATAATACATCCAATATAGGACACAACATTTTCCAAATAAATGAAAGTTATGTGCGCATTTGTAATGACGTATGGGAAAAATTTGTACGGTGTTCAGTTCGCATAAGCTACTAAACAGGTGACAACAAAATTGTTGGAAACAGACAATAACAAACCATTATATTATTATATATATATAATATTGTTCGGAAAAACCTTTTAGCAAACTCAGTTGCACGGCTGTATACTATAACTGTATGGCGTATAACGCGTTCACGTTTTAAAGCGAGTTGTTATAATCTTTTTCCTTGCATGATAAAGTTTATATTTAGTAAACTACATATACAGCATGAGTGGTCAGCGAAGAGTTGCCGTATACAGGCTGATACAACATGCACTAACGAAAATGCTATACCTGTATATACTTCATAAATCTCATTAATAATTCACGAGGAAAATACCAAAGAAATGAATGTTTAACCAATGTTTCTAAATCGGATAGAGATTTGTCCTAATTTACATAAACATCAGCTTTGATTTTCTCGGGTTAGACAATGTTTATTTTAAAATTACTTCGCCAATGAACTCATAAGATGGGTCGTTTTGTCGTTCAGATAAAGATCGGCTGCTAGCTCATGCATGTTTAAAACTACTTACAGACCTGGGTTTTTCTCGAAATATAACGTCAATTGGCCCGCGTTTTGTTATTTACCCGTTACTTATATAAGATTGTGAATATTAATTTCTTTTGGAATGTTGTAAAATTGGGGACGGGAACAAAACGTTCGTCAAATAGCCCCGGAGATTTTTCGAATGATTGAAGCTTAGCATATTTCGTCCGCAATTCCACCATTTTAATGCGCGCCACTCTTACTTCAATAAAATCCTTTAGCCCATATGGGAGCTGCTGCGGATTTTGCGCATTTATTTCGCAGTCGTGAGACGTGCAGTATAACCATATTCCATTATTGTAACTAAAGCCCGTTTAGTCCGTTTACACGAGCAAATTTTATTTGACAAATATCATGTCAAAGATATTTTGCTCGTGTAGATGATAAATTTGTGACAAATGTATTGGGACAAATGCATTTGAACAAAAGCTAGCTTTTGATCAAATGCATTTGATCAAATGAAATTTGTGAAAGTAAAATTTGTTCTTGAGTCTTGTAAACGGGGCTTAAGTGTTAAGAGCCTATATATACCATTTCGCTTTAAAGAGAGCAGATACGAACTTCGACGCAACAAAACCCCTGAGAAACCCAGGATCAATTATAGGACAGATTCTATGATGATGATGTTTTGGAATTTTATTTTACAAGAATTTTATTCATATTTCTTTCATTTTCAGAAAAGTGAAAACTGTTACTATATAAGTGAAAGCTGGAATGACAAGGAAAGACAACTCGAAATTTGTTAGTAATTACCTAGTAATTGTTGTAAACAGTAGCTGCTTATTAAAACGGAAATAGATTCAAACTTACATCACTTTGGTTGTTGTGTTTAATTTATTGATTTAGGATAGTTAATAGCTAGTTATAAACCGAAGTGGAGATGAATATCCTTGCACTATTCACTAACACTAAGGTGAATCATTCTTTTAGCATATACCACAAACGAAACAAGGATCAAACAATAATGACCAAAGAGTAACGAAAATTCTTTTACATTAAAAGCAGTTTGTATTATAGTTCCCGTATAGTTAAAAAAATTGTAAGCAAAACAGTGTTTGCAAGCTTTGAGTAAAGTCAAGTTTATTCATTGCAACTGATGGAGTTTAAAGAATACATGTAAACACTGTCAGACCAAACTTTATGGCTTTCCTTGTATTTGGTTGAACCGCGGTTTCGTTTAGTAAAACATTGCGCTCCTGTAACCGGAGCAAGGCGGGAAGACATATTTTGGTCCGGATGTGAACAGTAGAGAGGTTCAGATTTGATTTCCGCTACCAAAATTTTAAGCGACCATTAACCAATGAGATGCATACTGAGCCAGGGAGAAGTAATGGTAGCCGTATTAGCCTACGGAGCTGATGCTTTTCGGGAGGGTGCAGTTGAAAGTTTGCCCCAATTTTTACATATTTTATGAGCGTATGCCCGAATTTTCTTTTTTTGCTCCACCGCCCCCACCCCCCCCTCCCCCCGTCTCGTACGACTATGGATAGCGGAAGTGGAAGGCAATATGAACCTTTCTAGTGCAAGGACGTCGTGAGTCAGTCATGTTGGTCTTAGCTCGACCATCATTGAGTCCAGAATTTTCTTGAGAATTCAAGTATGTCTCCACGATCTTTTGATTCGTTTCCTTTAGAGCCGATTCTAGTTCGTTCTGAGTCCTTTGAAGTTCGTTCCGCAGTCCGAGCGAATCTGTTGAACGGGCCCTCTGATAGCCATAAATCTTCGAAGTGCGTTTATGAAACTAAAAGCGTCCATACTCTCGATTAATTCGATATGAATAGCTCTCGTTGAAAGGCAAGTAAAGATTACTGCCCATTGTTTACTGTAAGCGTGTCCTCCTCTGGTGCGACGAGCTGTGACCTCCCATGGACCGAAAACGTCCAGTCCGACGTAGGTGAAAGGAGGTGATGGAGTGATGCGTTCTGATGGGAGGTCTGCCATCTTCCGGTGATGAAGCTTCCCTCGGAGTTTCTTACATTTCAGCCACTGATGGATAACGCGATTGACGAGGCGTTTTCCGCCGACGATCCAGAATCCTTTTGATCTGACCATGCCGTGGGTTCCAAGGTTTTTCTGAACTCCTGGCTTTGCGTTCGTGGCGAGGGTTGTGATTTCGGGACGAAGTTCTGGGTCTTCTTGTGGGGGTTGGAAGGTCTCGGTCTCCAGTGGAACGTCGAGGAAACTTGTGCTTTGGAGGAAATTCGGGCCGGCCAACCAAGAAGAGTTTTTAAGGTCACAGACTCTCACCGATCGAGTAGCTAGATCTGCTGGGTTGAGATCAGTTGCCACGTATCTCCACTGATCTGACGACGACGACCTTCGTATTCTTTGTACGCGGTTGCTGACGTACACGTAGAACCGGCGCGTTTCGTTAAGAATGTATCCTAGTGTGACTTCACTGTCCGTGTAATAGGTTAAGGAGTGTGGTTTTACTGCTAACTCTTCGATAACCAGCTCCGTAATTTCTACGCCGAGCATTGCAGCACAAAGCTCTAAACGGGGAATCGTTGTGGCATGGGGTGGAGCCAGCTTAGCTTTGCCGAACACGAATGATACTTGGGCTTGACCGTCTTTCAGGACGACTTTGACGTATGAGACAGCATCAATGGCTTCGGTGGAGGCGTCGCAAAATGTGTGGATTTCTATACGGCTTGCTTCGGACAGTGACACACTTGCGTAGGTACGTGGGACTTTGACTTCGGTTAGGTCTGAGAGGGATTTGCACCAAGCTTCCCAGGATGCTTTATGTTGCTTAGGTAGCGGTTGGTCCCAGTCGTCA
The DNA here is from genome assembly GCA_902702795.2 of Paramuricea clavata. NCBI lineage: Eukaryota > Metazoa > Cnidaria > Anthozoa > Malacalcyonacea > Plexauridae > Paramuricea > Paramuricea clavata. The sequence goes on along the minus strand of CACRXK020001421.1, from coordinate 42,305 downwards.
AGTGGGTGGTGTTTCAGGCTCGTTGTCATAGCTCGCAGCAGGATTTTGGCTTTGATGACGACCGGGGCAGCGATTCTGAGAGGATCGTAAAGACTGTTGTTGACGGAGAGAACGCCACGTCTTCTAAAGGGTTTGGCTCCGTCGGCGGCCTGAAAGGTAAAAGCGTCTGCTTGTAGGTCCCAAAATACACCCAACGAGTGCTGAATCGGTACTACGTCGCGGTGAAGATCCAGATTGCGTAGGTCGGAAGCTCGGTCTTCGACGGGGAAGGCCTGTGTACTGTGGGGTCGTTGGACGCGATTTTGTGGAGGCGCAGGTTGGCATCGGCTAACATGGTTTTGGTTCTATGTAACGGGAACGGACTTTAGGCCGTCGTCTACGTAAAAGTCTTTCTCTACGAACTCTCTTGCGTCAGGTCCGTACTCGGTTCTCCTACGAGAGCTGTCTTTCTAAGAGCGCATGTTTCATACGGTATTCGATCGCTTCTTCTTCGGGGTTGTTGTCTTTATGTCAGAAAAAGCGAAGATAATCTCGATGGTCTTGACGAACCATAAAGGAGTGGAACGTTTGTTCGATGTCCGTCATGAACGCGATGGTGTTGCAGCGAAAGCGCAAGAGAATACCTACGAGACTGTTGGTCAGGTCGGGGCCAAAGAGAAGTAGCTTATTTAGTGACACTCCATTGGTTTCGGCTGCTGAATCGAAGGCTACCCGTATTTTATCAGGCTTTCGAGAGTGGTAGACGCCGAAGTGGGGAAGGTACCACCGTGGTCCTTTTGAAGCTATGTCACTCTCGGGAACGGGCTCTGCATGACCATTGTCGAAGAGCTTTTGCATAAACTCAAAATAGTCGTTTTTCATTTCCGGTTTCCTTTCGAGAGTCCGCCTTGTGGAGTTAAAACGCTTACGAGTGTCTTCGTGGTTGTCTGGTAGTCTTGATATCGGGTTACGAAACGGAAGTGGCGCCTCTCAGTTCACTGCCTCGATTTTGACCATTTGGTGTTCCATTATGTTGACAAATCTCCTGTCTTCCATGGAGGGACCAGGTTTGTTGTCGTCCTTCGAACTTGCGAACACTTTGGCTGCTAGGTCATCGTCAAAGTTTCCGTTTTCGAATGTCTCTTTCCTTTGGTCGCTATTTCCGTCGTAGGGGACGGCAGGAACGGTGATGTGTATTCCTTGATGTGGAAACGATTAGGGCAGGGTGAAAAGATTGATGGTCGGCCACTTTCGAGAACGTTTGTTTTGTAACAGGAAGGCTTCGGTGTGTGAGCTCCGTCCAGGCAAGCGTTGCCGATGATGACCCATCCTAGATCAAGACGCTGAGCCCAAGGGGCGTTTCTAGGTCCGTTACGGGATTTGTGAACCTTTTGAAGTGGAAGAGCTTTCCGATCGATGAGCAGTAGGATGTCTACGTCGCCACGGATCTCTGGTATTTCGTCAACAATTTCGTGTAGGTGTGGGTGAGCTCGGGCTACCTCTGGCGAAGGTGTTTCTTGTTCAGAATCAGGGATCGCGTTACATTCGATGATGTTCGACTGATGTTCGACTTTTATTACCGTCCACAGACTCTACGACGAGATTTTTGCTGCATCTTCCTCGAATCTGAGTTGTTCCGGCACATGTTCTAAGCGAATACGAGGTTGCTTGACCGTGAACGTTTAGGCGATCAAGCAGTTCGGATTTTGCTAGAGAACTGTTACTCTGATCATCGATTACCACGTACGCCTTCACTTTGGTTTCTGGATGTCCGGTAACGTATATGTTGGCTAGGCAGATTTTTGAGCATGATTTCCCACCGGGGGAACTCCCACATATTTCGGTGCATTTGGTTGTGATCTCTCCCGCGTGCTGGTTTTGTCGAGGGTTAGCGCCATCATCGGGTTGGTCTTTATTTGCTACCTGCTCCCGGCCGTGCCTTTGCTCAACGTCGACGTGTAGTGCGACGAGGTGTTTGTTGCTTCCACATTCGGTGCACACAACCTTGGCCTTGCAGTCCTTCGCAAGGTGATCGCACGATGCGATACAGCGAAAGCATACTCTGTTCTTTCTTAGTATTGTGGTTCTTTCATCGAGTGGCTTGGCTTGGAAGGCTTTACACTTGCTTAATGGGTGTCCTTTATGGTGGACAATGCACCAGTTCGTAGGGTTACGAGGTGGGGGATCGTGTCCGACTCTGCGATCTTGGGCCTCGATCTCAGTCTTCTTTACACTAATTTCTTGTCGCCAGCTCGGGTTTCGCATACCTGTGTTCTTCTTCTCGGGAAGCTCTATGATCAGGTTAGGATCGTTTCTTTCGAGAGACAACTCCTGGATGAAGGTGACAAACTCGGAAAATGGCGGGTAGTCCACCTCGGCTTGTTGTTTCTTATATCGAAAGATGTGCTTTTGCCATCTGCTTTGGATATCGCCAGGGAGCTTCGCAATAGAGAGGTTAAGATACCCCGGTTCCGGTTTACGGGTACGGGTGATATACACGTACCCGTGCCCATAAATCGGGCAACGACTTGTAACTTAAGAAATCCAAGTTATTCCGGCGTGAGTAAACCTATCAGAGAATGGTAACTTTCGCTGTTGAAGTTCGCCATAGATTGTTGAAAACTTTGACGAGCATATGTTCGTTATTTTTTTGGATAAGATGTTGAAACTTTTTACTTTTTAAACGGCCCACAAATAGTAAACAGAAATCACCCGTACCCGTTTGTCCTTTACGTGTAGACCATGGTTTACCGCGGGGAAACGGGTAGAAATTACGAGTAAAAATGCTGACAGCAGCAAAAATTGGAAAACAAAATGGCGATACTCGTACCCGTAAACGGAACCCGGGTATCTTAACCTCTCTATTGACAGGTTTAATAATGTAAGGGGCTCGTCGAGGATTCTGAGGCCTCTGTATCCGCCATCATTCTTAGCACACTGTAATTCTAAAAGCAGATCTCCGAGTTCTTGGAGTTTCTTGTTATCTCTAAATCCGATTTTGGGCAGATCTTTCAGTTTGTTCAAATGTACTTCAGTTATAACCGCGTTAGAACCAAACCGCTGACTAAGTTTTTGCCATAGTATCTCCACGCCTTCAGTGGGTTTGTTGATATATGCGTTTCGAAGCTGTTGAGCAAGTTTCTTTGATTCGTTGCTGGTATACTCTATGATGAGCGATAGCTCTTCGCTAGGGGTAAGATGAATGTCTCGTATCATATTCTTGAAGGATTCTTTCCAACCGTAAAAATTTCTGGGATTATCGTCAAATATCTGAATCTTATTAGCGATAAGCTCTCTGCGTGCCATGAATTGGATGTAAGAGCTTATAACATTTGTACTAGGGTCTGTCCGATAATTCTGAGGTTGAGGGATAAACGAGTTGGTCATCTGGTCTTGTCTTCGGTTGGGTGGTTTTTCTTGTATAGGATGGTTGGTATTCTGTGGGGGTTGTGGACCAATGACATGATTAGGAACAGCACGACGACGAGAGTCTTGGGCAGTGTTAGATTCGTCGAAGCGTTGTGAATTTATATAGTTTTGGACCCTTTCCGCAGGATCGTCTTGTGGCAGATCAAAGTGTTCAGGATCTTGATGATCTGCGAGGCTCAGTTCTTTATCTATTGCCTGAGCTTTAAAAGATGCTTTTATTCGCTAAAATTAACTTGTAACAAAAGAATGCTCACTGAGGCGTGAGAACCGAGCCAAAAAACCCTGGTAAAAAATACCCTCTGGCTCGCTAATGAGATGCGGTTTACAGAAAAATACCGCGAAAACGAGTGAACGCAAAAGAATAATATTAAATGCTATAGAAAGTATACAGGGTGTCCCAAAAAAAAGTGACACTATAGAAATTATCTCATTGTTCTTAAGCCGCTCTTAAACGCGCGTGATTACACGCCTGGGAATTCAATGAACTTGTATTTACATTTAAGCATTTTAAAACGTTTTCGCTTTGTCCAAATATTTTAACGCCGGAGTCAAGCAAAACGATTAGACTAATAAACGGTTTGGTTTTTTATTTTAATTTCCAGAAGCAGAAGTTTATGCACCTGTGGGATCAACTTAGTGCTAGGGCATTCAAATTATAACAATAGGATAATTTCTATAGTGTCACATTTTGGGGGGATACACTGTATAGGGGGGCTAGTGACCAGAACAGTTGAGTAAGAACACAAGGTCTTGTACTCATGGGACAAAACTCAAAGAAATACTGAAATTAGAAAACTTAAAAGAAATACTTTGAGACACACTGTATAGTTAATTAATAAACTAGAAATAATCAGAGATTAGTGAAGCGCGTTCGAAGTGAATTTTAAATTGTTTAGAGAATTGTTTTGATTTGTGCGACCACCTGCTATACACATGGTCGAAAAAAGCATATATTTTTTAACACAACTCCGTCACTTGTTAAAATAATTAAAAATACTGATGCATCTCATCTACATTCACTGACGAAGTTTAACATATATTGCCCAGGTATCTAAATCATTCATGCATGATGATATTGAATTTGCTGTACACCGAGGAAACGCATCAGCCATCACACACCAACGTCCAAATGTGACAAATGGGAGGCCAAGTTTCGGAAATTTAATTAATCGGCTGTCAGATTTATTCCGCAAAAAAACTCGCTCCACAACTTCCAGATGCTTTGATAAATTAAATATACTCAATCATATCAGTATGTATCTATACATAAAAAACAAACACAAATTCATCCACCCTTTCCAAAAAAAGTGTGACAAATAGCGATAATTTGTTGAACATTGAAAAGGTTGACGTTCAACCGCGAGTTCGCAAATACGTGATCCTCGATTTCTAACATCATTGGACGAGATGTCACGGAATCGAGGCTAACTCCACAAACACAAATTCGCAAATTTGCATGGCATCGAAGGCGAAACCCCTAGTCTGCGAACCCAGGCGTCATTTCCCACACTCATTCTTTGCTCGGAAAGTTACATTCCGTGATTCTAAGCAAGGATTCTGAGCATGGGAAATGACGTCAGATCTGGGTTCGCAGAACTACGAAACCCCCCGCGAAGACACGATTAGTATGCGTTCTCCTTCGTCGAACGCAATAACACTCAGAATACTCAAACAGAAAGAAATGATCAATAATAGAATAATAATCAATTTTACAAGGCAGTTAGAGACAATGTCTTGTCTCCTCTATTTGAACACTCTATATCAAAGTTTACTCGTTTGCCCATGACATTTCCTTTTTGATGGAAAAATATATATATGGCTACTCATTGTTCACGCGAAATAGCAATTCACGCTTCAGTAAAATAACCTTCACCACCCTCTAAGTAACAGGGTAACAGCAAAATTGTAGATAATATTTTACACGCCGGGTAAAAACTAAAGAGGAAAGTTTTAGTAAGAATAATCATCTTCCTTTAATAATTTCAACATCTTCGTATACAGGTGGTGGTTCAGCCGGTAAAACGTAACCAGACTCGCGTTTCAAAAGTTTCTGGTAGTCACCAGCATTTATTGTTTCTCTGTCGACGGGAAAATGAAGCTCACTATAACCAGAGGGTACTGAGATTTGGATTTCTTCATTCGTCATTGTTCCACCATCAACGGGAATTACATCGTCTGGTGTCGTTCCACTGTCAACTGGAATTACATAACCTAGTTCGTCTGGTGCTGTTCCACTATCAACTGGAATTAGATAACCTAGTTCGTCTGGTGCTGTTCTACCATCAACTGGAATTACATAACCTAGTTCGTCTGGTGCTGTTCCACCATCAACAGCTGGAATTACATAACCTAGTTCGTCTGGCGCTGTTTCACCATCAACTGGAATAACGTAATCAAATTCCTGTACGTATACAGTATTAATAATTTTTTGTAATAAACCGATTTCATGTGTTGACTGCCAAATGACGCATTTCGCGTCGGGATAAAATTTATTGAGGGGTATAGCAACTGGATCTTTAAGGAGGTCTAAGGGAGCGTTTATAATTTATGAGGTGGGAGGGAGCTATCCATGGCCGGGATTTTGCATTTTGAAAGAATATTTTTTGATAACCCATTAACTACCCTTCACGCCTTATACATGTTCCGGTGACCTACCCCAAACATATAGCTAAAAATTATTCTAAACACGTTCCTTTTGCATGACCTTCTCCAAATACAAAACACTCAAGAAATATTTGTTTCTATTTGTTTTCATTCTGTACTTGTGCTTAGTTTGAAATCTAGACTGTACAGGGAAAGATTAAAATATGCATTCTGTTTGTATCACAGACACCCGACCTTCCATACCTAATTTTCTAAGAGAAGAAGCATGTTACATTTACACTTGGGTATTCTTTTCTTTAAACGAAATATAATGATTGATTTGCTGGCCCAAAAGAAAATTAACGCAACTTTTTGTAAATATATTATCTAATTTTCGTCCAAAAAGAACAAAAATTTAATCGATCTGTCCTTGGCCAGGCCTACTTTGGGGGCCAAGGTCGCCTAATGTCGCCTAATTTCGCCTAATGTCGCCTAATTTCGCCCACTTTCGCCCATGTGCACCCAATTTTTTAACTTTGCCTGACAGTCTATTTGCTTAATGTCGCCTAATTTCGCCTAATGTCGCATAATCTCACACAAGCATGCCCAATTTTGCACTTTGAGTTTGTCGTCCATACTAGTCTATTCCTTATTTATTTGTTAGTTTCTTGCATGTTTTTTTCATAAATACATGTACACAAACACCAAGGGCATGTGCTGTTAGGGCACCATCTCTCACCAGTATTAATGAGGCTTGGTTATTTGGCGTTTATATGTATATGAATTACAACACATTATTCCAATGAGAATTACCTAAATTATGTTGTTAAGGCAGCCTTCTGGCTATCTTCTCCAATGTGTTTCTTTGTGAAACTCAGTCAAATTAGTCAATCACACGCCATTACTGTAAATGTTGTATATGAAATCAAACTTAGATCTTATTGTCAAAGATACATTCATGATAACTGGCGAGTGCAAAAGTACAGAATACCTCTCACTAGCCTAGTGAAGGACACTAGGTATCCTAAAGGCCGAAACGGTACCGTCGGTAGTTATAAACGGTACCGTCGGTATATATATATATATATATATATATATATATATATATATATATATATATATATATATATATATATATATATATATATATATATATATATATATATATATATATATATACCGTATATAATCGGTCACGAGTACTAAATACTGCCCGGTGCACCCGGGGACGCCCAGGAGTGCCCGGGGACATATATAATCGGTCACGAGTACTAAATACTGCCCGGTGCACCCGGGGACGCCCAGGAGTGCCCGGGGACGCCCTGAAGCGCCCGGGAGCGTGTGAGAACGCCCGGGGATGTATAAGATATAGTATAAATCAGTGCACGATCCTTTTTGAGTCTCTATGAGGCATTATATCAATGAACTTGGAATTCATCTCGGGTACGTTGCTTTTTGGCCCTGGAATTTCTCAGAAGTAATTCTTCAGGTGTTGGGTATTTTCAATGAGATTTCGTCAGGGGTCAAAGGCAAAAATTGAAATTCGATAGGTAAATGCTGAATTATTTAAGTGGTAACTGCTATTAACAGGAAACCATCATGGGACATACTTTGTTACAGTAGGAATTTTTCAGGGGTACATATAGTAAAACCTTGAACTCGATAGGGGTGTTACCACCGGTACATGTTACTGTATATGGAATAGTCCTATCTATGAATAAAGAAAGTCATCTATAGTATGTTCAAAATACGACTGTGTAGTTTGTAAAATAAAAGTACTTACTTTTCGACGAAGCTACGATGATCGACATCTCATAATTAGGTATCATCGCAAAAGATACAGAGCAATGAACGCACCACAGAAAGATCTACGGTACAGGTTGTTATAAAATGTCGCCAAGGCCCGCCATAATCAATTATTATGCTTCCTTACACGAAGTAGTACAAGTTAGTAGCTAAACCAGACGTGCCGTGGTATTGCGGGCTCAAATCCCAGCCGAACAAGAACAGGTCTCTGAGGTTTTGGATAAAAGGAATTTAATTATTTATTAGTTCAGTTAAAGTAAAGGAACTGTCATCTAATTTTAGTAAAGTAAGTCAGTATAGTTATACAACTGTATATGGATTAAACTTTTTTCTATCTGTTTGCTTTGAAAGTAAATTCTATTTTTTAATGAAACTATAAGATTTATAGTTATCACTATTTGACTAATTTGAGATATTTGTTTGCCAGTTTGGTGGGTTAGATTTCAAGCATGGTTATGGTGGTACATGATTTACATGGTACACGTTTATGATAGCTAGCTAGCTAGCTGACAATTTATTTACTTTAAATGCCAATTCTTTCACTTCCATCACTGCATACCACAGTCCATAAACAGGTTTTAAAACTCTATGAGGTGTTTACACCAGTCAATTTAATGAGAAGTCAGAGTTCCATGATGCTGTAAATGTACCATGCACTGCATGGGCATGTATGTGTACTACGGTATAAACTTTGAATAAATTGTTAGGCTAGCAGTTAGATAAATGTTCCTTGTTATTTTTGCTATTTGTAATAAACTAATTGTGTTCTTTGCCACAGGAACCAATTTTTGATAACTAAATTATATTTTGATATTTACTGTTGTATTTTCTATGTAGATGCATAATTTGTGAATTATAATATTTGACGTTATCTGGATATTACTGTTCAGTTTTGTCCAATGTCGCCTAATGTCGCCCAGTTTCGCCCAGCGACGCACACTACTTTTCTTTGAAAATTGCCAATGTCGCCTAATGTCGCACAATGTTGCAAATAATAACGGCGACCTTGGCCCCCAAAGTAGGCCTTTGGCCTACACCAATTAGCTTTGCATGCATGCCTTTGCATTAATTAAGCTGTCGGACAGTTCATATAACGCACATAAATTATATGAACGCTCCCTTGCAGGTTTATGTTATTCTGCCGTAAGGCACTAACACATGCACAAATAAGGTTTAAGCTTGGTTTCCATATGGTCGTACCTGTCGCGAACGTGAATGTTGTAAATGTCGTGAGAGTGTGTTCGCGACCAAATGGAAACATGATTAAAAACGTCTTGTTGCGACACGCTAAAACAGTTCACGACAATTACAACAGTGTCGTCAAGATGGACTTGACTGAGTTTAGTCTGGACGACAGTTGCGACAGGCTAAAAACGTGTCGCACTGTCGTGATGTTTTTTTAACTGAAACAGAAAAACGACAGCGTGGCGGTAACAGTTTGTCTTTTTCAAACTGCCCACGCCAGCTGCTTGTACGATCCCTGGGTATAAAATTAACTTGCGACAGTGCACGACAGAGTCACGACAGTTACAACCATATTGAAACCAGGCTTAACAATTAACCTCATACCCGAGACAATAATGGCTACATTCAGCAGAATATTCGGCCAAGAAAATCATCCAACAGTGACAGGGAAATGTACTAGCCGTGTTTTTCCGTTTGACTGGGCTGGCGTGAAAATTCATGTTAAGATGTATACATACCTGATTATTTTGCAATGGTTGTGGTAATAGCCGTAACGTTGGATTCTGCATTTCAACTGTTTCCACTACAGGAACAGGGTTACACAACTTGGAAGATTGGCGTAATCGTCTTTTGTATATGATGAGGATCACAAATAAGACAACAAACACTATGGCAAGAGTTACGGCAACAGCCACACTTGTACCAATCAGTTCAGTGCCGATCTGTGCTCCTGAAACCGGTTAAATTTTTTATTGGTACTTAAATTACAAAATAAGCGCAACATCCAATAATTACACACCTCACAATTTACTAAGACTTCAGTCAGTCACCCCCATGGCCCATCTTTGATTACGCGGAGCCCACTGCATGCCGGGTTTAGTGAGAAAGCGAATTCGGAGAATTCCAGCCTATCAGGACAGAGCAGGGTAGTCACTCATCTACTAACAATACCCTTCGCTCGAGTTCTAACGCGCTCACCGCATCTTCCATATGTGAGATACTCTGTGACTTGACACCACATTTGCAAGGCAAAATTTAGTAAACGCAGACGTTTTTATATGTGTGCCAATATATACACGGCAAAAAACGCCGAGCTCGTTGCTCAACAGGCTAGGACTGAACAATGTTTTGCTGCCCACGTTGTTCACCCTTGTCAACAATATTGAACAATGTTGTTGAGTCTGAATCGGGTGTAACAATATTGTTCAATATTGTTGACAGCTGTGAACAATGTGGGCAGCAAAACATTGTTCAATCCTGTTTTCATCAGTATTGCATCAACCTGAGCGTTTTTGCCGTGTAGAAAGCGTTAGAATTTGTGATTAAGTCATGCCCGCCTTACGAGGGCATGACTAACGGGCAGTTTACCCATTTGTCTTGCTATTAACCCGTGGTCAGGTGAAACTACGCAATTGTGGTCGAATTGGTTTAAAATCAAACCAAAATCGCCAGATTTTAAAGGTTTCGCACATTAAAATGTTTTTTTAATTTTTAAAAACAGCATTTTTAAATTTGGGAGATTTGTTTTTAACATTAAAATACTCTTTTCCTGGAAAATGTTTTACTCATGCTCATCATGACCTCTAGCTTCGCCAGTGGCGAAGAAATTAATTAATCTATAAAATAAACTATAAATTACACTGGTTTAATTCCTATTCTGTCTAACCTGGGAGGCAGGCTCAGCTCTGGTTAGGGGAAGGAAGAGCATGGCAGTCCGGCTTCTAATAAATATTCGTGTATAGCGTTCGCCCACGAACACTAGCTTTTCATTGGCTATAGCTCTAATGACACGTCAATCAACAGTAATATCAATATTCAAAACGGTCAGCAACGACGGCGGTTCTATAACGACGAGGCGCTCGAGGAGTGTTCAGAGCATGTACTGAAATAACTAGATGTTATAGTAGAAGTACAGGGATTGTAACAAATATCCTGATAACTCATTCCACTGTGAAATAGTATGGTAGATATCCTAGGAATACGCGAGTGCAGACATTCTAGGATTTCTGCACCGAATAAGTGTTGATGTTGCTAAAGCAATAGCGTTGATTTCTCGCTCATTTTCATTATCTTTCAAATTTTCCAAGTTGCAAGTGCTCCCTCAATACAGTGTTTAGTATTGAGCAATAAACCTTAATCTCCCTATATAATACAATGGTGTTTGAGAATACAGAGAGTTAATCATGCAGGTTTGATGGATTTTAAACAACTGTCCGACTTTATACAGAAGGCTTTGCATTCCCTGTAAATAACTTCTCGCTCTAAAGGATTGATTAGTTCCCTCGAGAGAAACTCATGGCGAAATAATGCATTTGCTACTGGCTCATGCCACCTAGCCTCCGTAACGCAGACCGTGTTGCGCTCCCTAGACTCCTGTATACTGTATATTTATTCATCCTCGGTCCCAGGGCCTATTTATTTGAAATCGACATACTATATCGGCAAGACACGTGCGTGATTGACATTTCGCAGGAAGTAAACAACAAAATACTGCTCTGATTTGTCAATCTATATAGCGAATTTGAACTTATTATAAGGGGTGGCACTAAAATTTATTAGAAGCGATTGCAGGCTTTTCCTTCCCCTAACCAGAGCATGTCTCGCAGGCTAATTCTGTCTGAACTGCCTTGCTCTCGGACAGACCGAGTATAAAGGCCACGTACCTCTTAAAATAACTCAATGGTGTATTGTAATTTGTTACTACAGGACAACAGGAGGAAACCTAAACTAACTTTAACTTTATACTTTCAAACTGCATGGAAAGTTTTATCAGTACTAGACTGTTATTTATCTTTGGACAATCTCTGCGATGATCTTTTATTAAAGGTCTCCCGTAATACAGAGGACAAATTGCATAATCTTTTGCCTTTTAATACGAACAGAAACTTACCTTTAAGAAACATTAGGAAATTTTCCGTCCCCACGTGTAATACGGACCGTTTTAAAAATTCCTTTATGAACATTACAGCTAGTCGTCACAATGAGTTTTATTGTAAATAGTTATATAGTTTTTATGATAATTTTCTAAATTACCTGTTGTTAACATAAGCCCCGTTTACACTACGCCCAATTTTTGGTACGGCACGGATAATATTGGTACCCGTACCATTTTTTTGGTTCTTGGACTACCTATTTAGGTAGTCCAAGGACCAAAAAGTGGTACGGTACCAAAAATTGAGCGTAGTGTAAACGAGGCTATAATCAATTCAGTTTGTAAACTGTAATTTATGTATAATTAATAAACAACAGCAACAGCCGCCGCCGCCGCCACCACCACCAACACCACCACCACCACCAACACCACCACCAACTTCTACTTCTACTACTACTACTGCTGCCGCTGCCGCTACCGCTACGGCTACCGCTATTGCTATTGCTGCTGCTGCTGCTGCTGCTGCCGCCGCTGCTGCTGCTGCTGCTGCTGCTGCTGCTGCTGCTGCTGCTGCTGCTGCTGCTACTCCTGCTCCTGCTACTGGACCAGTATTATACTACATAAAGAAACCATGGGGAGAAAACCTGCGCAGTTTTGCAAAGTCAACTGAAAACACTGATATATTCAAATAAGTGCATATTGCGGAAAGGAACTTTTAGCTGATTTCCAATCAAGCGGGGTTTTTTCGTACGTAAAGGCCATAGCAGGAAAAACGCACGTAAATTCATTTCGAGTAATGGGTAGAATTCTCTTCACAATATAAATAACAAAATCAAAATTCTGTAGATGGAAATTTTGAGCAAATTTTATACATTTATTAGACCACCATGCAGGAGCAGTTGCAAAAACTGTAGGCCCTCTGGTAGGAATTAGACATGTGGCCCTGCGAATGTGATTCCAGTGCGTAAGATACAGAAACTCCAAATCCATGAATTTATACTAAGATGCCGGATACCAGTTTCAGGGGCGTAGGAAGCATCAGAAGATTGAGGAGGTACCGGCTTCTAGGGGCACTTTAGGGTATTGAAAAGGGCACCTATAAAAATTTTCCCGGAAATGTTGGCGATGGGGGCCGGCGTGGGGGGGGGAAGAAAAATTTTTCCGTCGTACCATACCGAAATTGCACCTTTTTGTACAAATTGTTTTTAAAAACTTGGAAATTTCCAAACAAAAAGGGTACCTTTGATGTTAACTTAGTATTTACAGCGACATTAGCTTGTACAAAAAGGGCACTTTTCATCACAAAAAGGGCACTTTTCATCACAAAAAAGGGCACTTTTAGTCCTTTGAAAAAATTGGGGGGGGGGGGGCACGTGCTCCCCGTGCCCCCCCCGGTTCTACGCCCCTGACCAGTTTTACGGTGTGTGTATAAATATCAGGATATTGGACATCTTTACTTGATAGAACTAACTCTTGAAGGTTTTTTTGTAGATGAAAATTTTGAGTATAAATTTTATATCTTTATCCGGGAGCAGTTGCAAAAAGTACAACTATATAGGCCCACGCTCTGGCGGGAATGGAACCTGTGGCCCATATATGACCTTGCAGCTGGCCCTCGACAACTAAAATATTTAGCTCGCAGGGCTTACAGGTTCGATTCCTGCCAGAGGGCCTATAGCTGGCAACTGCTTCTGGTTTACAGGTCTAATAAATTATTAAAATCTACACTCGAAATTTCCATCCACAAAAGACCTTCAACATAAGAAAGTTCTACCGAGTGAGATGCCAAAATCCTGATAACAATATTCGTTTCATGTTTCAAATTTTGTTTAAATATTTAGCCATCAACACAAACGAGAGAAACGTTGTGGTAGTTCCAGATCACATAGAATTCCAGTTGATGTTGAGAGGAATGAGAATTTGATTGAAGATGATGTCAATCAAAGCTTTTGTTGGGAGAGGAGTACTCAACCGATAATTAACTATCAGATGTTCAGCGCGTATGTCATTGCATTTCATGATGTTTTCGAGGTTTCTATCCACTCTGTTGTGATGGGATTTTTAGTCTTACAACGACTTTGTGTTATGTGGATCATGTCTTAATCAGATTTGTGTGTTGTTGGCAGAGGTTAAAATAAATATGTTATCTTCATTTGTACATTGATGTTTGCATTATTGTAGTCCTAGCTTATATATATTGTAAATATTTAATACACACCTTAAACTGTGTAAAAATACACACCTTTTGGAAAAACACACCTCAAGGTGTGTGAATTTGGCGACAAGCAAACAAACACAAAAAACACATAAGGCGTGTTTTTACACACCTTAAGGCGTGTTTTTTACACACCTTTATCTTGCAAATACACACCTTAAGGTGTGCAAAAATACACACTTTTTCCGGAAAATGCACACCATAACGTGTGTAAAAAAACACGCCTTAAGGTATGTAAATTTGGCGACGGAAGATGTGTTGAAAACACATACCTATTTTTTAGAATGCGTCATTACAATTTTCACGTGATCCCAATCAGCTTTCTGATTGGGTGAGACATTGCGTAAATGTTTAAACGCGTGTAAAAAGTTGAACCGGGTTCAACTTATCCGTTTCCGCGTGCGTAGCACCCGTACGTAAACGTCACTGTATACGTACGTAATGAAAAACACAGCACTGGAAATCAGTCTTTAATCATGCTCATTTACAGAAGTGAAAGGCACATGCACTAACAACTGCACTACCAACACCCACGTATGATGCCAACAACAATAGCTGAAAACGTCCGCCAATGCATGCAACCATATACTGCGGATTCAGGTTGAGTGTTTAATGACGTCACGAGCGCATGATTATTGCAACACTCGAACGCACGCGTTGTCAAGTGGAAAACGTCTTGTTGCTAGGGCTAATAGCTGTATAAATAAATAAATTCGTAATCGCACAAATGCAGCATTATTTGTAGCCGTATATCATTCAAAAGCCCATTATTTGCAATATAATTTATAAAATTATACACACGCTTTTTGAAAAGGTAAACAGCCAGTTACTGATAATTTTTGAATCAAATATTAATTGTTAATACCGAGTTTTAACGGGGTTTTTATTATAAAAATGTGGCGCGTAAACGAGCACGGTCGATGTTTGCACAAGGAAAACCTCTATCGCAAGATCTCAGATTATTGATTATTAACAAAATTATACTTCACGGTGGTGATACTCACACAGGTATTTTTCCAGGGAAGTACACTGATATAGCGCACTCTCTGGGGGTATCTTCGGCAGTTGTATCCAATATTTGGAAACGTTTTTGCCATGCAGGATGGGACAACCAGCCCAAAAAAGAACAGAGGTGGAAATCCTAGTCATTTGTCTCAAGGCGATCTTCAGTACGTCGAGTTTTTGAAAAAACAACGGCCTTCTATTTCATACTATGAAATTATTGAGCAACTGAACGAGTTTGGGGACCTGCCATATGGCACAACGTCGACAACAGCCTTATCCGAAGCAGTTCGACATCGTCTTCCTAGTGGCAAGGAATACAGCTACAAGAAATTACAACCTATTGCCCAAGAGAGATTTACGCTACAGAACATGGCTTATACTCAACTATTCGTAAACTACCTAAACAGTAAAGATCCCTATACGTTAAAATTTTTCGATGAATGCGGACTAAAACTTCCACGACATGGAACACGCAGTTACGGCCACGCTCCAGTTGGAGAACGCGCAATTGAATGCCAGAGATACGCAGAATCTCCTAATACTACAGTTAATTTGATGTGTTCTTTAACTGGGGTTGACTATGTAAACACAGTTGACGGCGGTGCAGATACAATAGATTTCCTTGCTTTTTTCGAGGAGGCGTATAATTCCATAAACATACGAAGTGGACGACCCTGTTTAGATCCTGGGTCTGTGATAGTAATGGACAATTGCGCAACACATCATAACCAAGGTGGTTTCGTTTTGCAAGAATTCTTGAACGATCTCGATATTGAACTCGTATACATGCCAGCCTATTCACCTGACTTTAATCCGGCCGAGTATGTATTCGGAAAGATTCGCACTGTTATGAAATACAAATTTGGCGATATCACCACCGTAGCTCAGTTAGTTCAGTGCATGTATGCATCACTGGATTTCATTACTCCAGGTGACATGCGGGGATTTTTTGAAGTAACTGGTTATATAAACCTCTGAATCTAAAAATATTTTACTGATTAACATTTTGTTCCCCCTATCAGTAACACAGTCACAGTATGTGCGATTGCTGATGAAAAGCTGGACATAAAATATAAACGTTTAATGTTAAGCACTATAAGCTATATTAAAACAAAACATGAAATATGAACATTTCTAATGCCTGCAGTATACGTCGAATTCTGGTAGAGTCGAATGCAATTACTGTATAAAGACAATATTGAATAGATGACATGATAAACCTCATTAAACTTCGTGCATCTATTGTTTGAATTGCATTCGACGCGACCGAAATCGACGTATAAAACAGGCCCAATACTGTAAGTACTATATTAAACATTTAGAGGAGATCTTTTGTGTTGCGTGACAATAACTCAATTAATATTGATATTGCACCACAAACATTTTCGTAAAAACTGAAGCCCAAGACCAAATGAGCTATAATTAAATTAAACAGCTTTTGTCATATTTGAAATGGTATGCAATAACAGTATCATGTTGAGGTTTTTGTATACAAACATGCAATCTTCCCTTTATAAAACACAACAATACAGCACATATGCTGATAGAAGTATTAATAATAGTCTAAAGTATTTTCAAAATGTTACTTGTTTGAGAATAGTTCATTTTCTTGCTTTTAAATGTAACAAAGCGGCCGCCGCATCGGCTTCAAGTTGAAGGTCGTCATTGTCGTCTTCATCGATTACACTATCAGATGATACATTTTCAATCTCTTGTTGTTGTAGTTTAAGAGCCATATGAAAGTCGCTTTTGTCTTAAGAGCCATATGAAAGTCGCTTTTGTCTTGACCGTCTAAACACAATTGATTATTCGATTTACTACATAACTTTTTTGTTGGGAAGTTAATTCCATACTCTTCTTCAAGGACTCGCTTTTGGGGAGCCATCCGGTGGTCAGTGCCGTGAATGACTACCGAATGTGTGCTAGTTTTAGTAGTCATCGTTAAAGTTGACACCGACGTTTCTCTTACCAACGAATTTAGAAGGTTCATAACGTTATTTCGGGTTGGCAGGCTTCCCTTCAATTTACTCTGTAAAAGCATGACATCTTTGTTCAAAACTAACCAGTTTCTGCGTCCGCTAGTGATGTATCTATGCGGTTCTTCATTTACAAGGATATCCTCTATTCTTTTCTTAGAAGAATTGTTCAGTCACGTTTTCTAATGCGGTTCTAGCACTATGCATATCAGATCTCGCTTTTGTTATTTCGGTTTCGAGCTTCGACACCTCTTTCGTGAGGTTTGCCCTTGTCGATCTTTGATCATTGTGTTTTGCGAGGATTCCACATGAAAATGCTGATCTACACGGGCTAAAAGTGCATGATTTTCTGGTGTGACCAATTTTTAAGTGACAATTGCCACACGCAGACAAGTGGCCGCCGTTCTGGTGACAGGCATCACTTAATTTATTGTCAAAACATTCAAGCTCTCGAGTCTTCAGTTCTGCAATTTTTCGGAAATGTTTCGAATGCTTTCTTCGTGTTTCTTTGCGTGTCTTTCCAGCGGTAAAATCACTGAGTCTGTACTCGGACTTATTATGGTCTTGCTATTATCAGTTAGCTGAACTTGCATGTTTCCCTTTCCGCTATTTTGAACTAATTCCAAACGACGTTTGCTTCGAGGATTATCTGAAATATTTGTAACTTTAGCTGGCGCCTGTGTACCAAAGTGAACAAGCGGTGATTCATTTGCAACAACACGAATAACAATTGTTTTTAATCCTTTGTTCAAAATTCTCATCATCTGCGACTTGAAATACTTTGGTGAGAGATCTATTTCGGGTCGATTTTCTTCAATCAAAATCAGTCGCAATGAATCAGAGGGCGTTGGTGCTACCTTGGCAATGTGTGGAACTTCGCTTAACATACGCGAGTAAAAGCCATGATAAGATAAAGCCAGTAATTCATCGTTACCAATAAATAACGGTGTGATCCTGTTCTTTGAATAATACTGATAATCAAACTGAATTTCAATAAAATTATCCATCAAAACAATACAATATTAAGCCGAGTATAAAGACTATAAACGCGACAACTTATCGAAAACAACCACGCCTTTACAATACTTCCGCATAGCAACAAGATATTTTCCACTTGACAACGCATGCGTTTGAGTGTTGCAATAATCACACGCTCGTGACGTCATTAAACACTCAACCTGAATCCGCAGTAACTGTACTTGCCTTCACATTCAGGTTTTGATGTGGCATTAGCTTGGCCTTGGGGAACTAGATGTTGAACATTATATAAAAATGGCATTAAGATTGGTTGACATTGCTCATTTTTAACAAAAGATAAATTGCCGGTTTCACAAACTATATTGATCAGCATTCGCGCCCGTGACACCGTGTTCTATCAGATCAGGGTAACTGACATGTAAAACCTCTCGCCTTTGGCTTGAGTTTGTATATCTGAAACATCACGGCAGCAATAAGCTTAATGTTACGAACATCGAGATTTTGTTGGCATCTCACTCGATTGAATAATAGTTGAAGGGTATAATTGTAGATGGAAATTATCGAGTGGAAATTTATATACATTTATTAATCAATGTATATAATTTCCACTCGATAATTTCCAGTTATACAATACCCTTCAACTAATGTTACAATCTTGTCCCAGAGTATGCCCGTTCGCAGGTTAGGTGACGGGCATACTCTGGGTACGAGATTGCTAATGTTTATACGAACAGCCCATATAGTCTTGTTGGAACAATTTGGAGCACTTTCTGTTATACAATTGTCAACCTTGCGGTTGCATGTCACAAAATGATTACAGCTTGTTTAGTCCAGACTTAGGCTGGGTTTACACTTGTACCAGATAGCTTTCCGTAGCCGGGCGCGAAAAAGCACCTATATATCCGATACGGAATGTACAATTTAACAATTTTCAGAAGCTGAGCGAAACATCTTTACATTGCAATAATTCCTCCGAAAATAGCGTTTTTTAAAAGTTACGGATAGGTGTTTCTGTCACAACAACTGGGAACAAGCGGTGTGAAAACATCCTGATATCGACCGACCAATACTAGTTACAATTTGTTTGCAGATCTGTACGTTATAACAACTTGAGCATTTCTACGTGTATAGCCATAGGTCAGGCATAATTAATAATAAAGAAGAAATAAATTATAGTTTTTGGATACAGACGTAATATATATAAACAACATACCTGAGTTAACGGATGGTACCACGTAGCTGTAGGTTAGACCAAGAATTAGACAGAACAAAATATAACTTAAAGACAGTTCGTTTCTTTTCATCTAAGTTTAAATTGCAAGCATTCGTTATTAAATTGCAAACATTCGTTAACCGTTTTTATACTGAATAGTATTTTCAATTATAGTAATAGCAATAATATTAAACGTTTTGTTTATGACTATGTATATATGATATAACATTGTAAATAATAATAATACTTTTAGTAGCATGTAGTAATAGTAATATGCATGAGTAAAAGTTTTTGTTACGATTTTACCATTTTGCTGCCCTAAAACAGAGTTGAATTTTCGATACCTCTCTTAAGTTTACAAGTAATACAAAGATCTTGTTCTATTATATAATCACGTTGTTTACGGCTGTTTTCTTACAAGTGATTGGCGTGTATAACCATAGCCGCGTATATAGCCGTAGCCTACAGGATAAAATTCACGACTGTTCGTCGCCTGATCAAGGCCCATACAAACCGGACGCGACGCGAATTTTCAGTTTTCTGTTTTGTTTTTGAAATCTGAAAATTCGCGTCGCGTTGCCGAATCGCGTCCAGTCTGTGTGGGCCTTCAGTCAGTACGTTTGTTCCCAGTGGCGTAGCCAGCCGAGAATTTGGTCATGCTATGCAAATATTTTCGTGTTCACAAACCGTGAAAACAATCGATTTCTAAAGAAATGAATAATGATAATGATTTGATATTTGCATAGCATGACCAAATTGTCGGGCTGGCCATGCCACTGTTTGTTCCATAAAATTAATAATACACCAATCCATATTAAAGCCAATATTTGTAATTAACTTATGAGTTATGTTGTGCAAAATGAGCCCGAAACTACACCAGCTCTTAGTCTTAGAGCCGTGAATCTTTAAAGCACGATTGTAAAACTGTGTTTAACTAGGCTACCACAGTTACTAATTGTCAGGTTTTGTCAGAGTGTTCACACTGGCGATTGTAAGTTTAAACTAACCTTTACACATAATTCAGGCTCTGGATGTAAATATATATACCATGCGTCGATGTACTTGTTAACCGTTTTAACACAACGAGCAACGTTTACGACTACGTAAACTTACCTGCATATTAGGCAAATATGCCATGATTACAAATGAAATTACTGAACCCAGGATATTTTGAGAATCTAAACACGTTTTTGTTCTACGTGGCGTTGTGATTTTCTGAGATGGAACGAAAACAATAACTTGTCATTGACGATCCCACTTTAGCAAATCCTAACAGCTAGACGGTCAATATGTCGCTATTCTATGCAAATGTGAATTTAGTCTTTAATTTCCGTTTCAGGCCTCTCATCACGAATACATGAATAGATGTCATCTTCGCTTTGTTTAAGATCACGGCAAACCACACCCATTTACCTCTTGTGTACAACGACTAGATTCCAAGCCGCCAGAAGTAGTACTCAACAAATTGGCTACTCAGTATTGAACTAGAAATCGTCTCAAGTTCTATTAGATTACTCAAGTTCTATTAAATTAGATTGTATTACCAGAAAAACCCCTCGCCTAACTTTACAAACATTGGTTCAACATAAAGTATTCTCAATTACGCCAACACTGAACGCAGGTTCGCCTTGCCGTGTTATAGTAGCCATGGCAACACGATTATTGTTATTTTTTTATCATTGTTTTATAGGTCAGTCTATGGCTCAGTGTTTTTGCACCAAACACTGAACTATACATATTACTGGAGGACCTGCTCGGCATAAAAAAGTGAAGCCAAAAACATGGAGATTCCCCATGTACAAAAAATTCTCATCTTAGAATACATTGATACGAAGGAACTAGACTCCGAAATATCACCAACTCGAACCGACTAATTATAACCTCGTAGCTCAGTTGGCATAGCATTGGATTAGTATCCCAAAGGTCGCGGCTTTGATTCCCATCCTGGTTAGGCAAACTTTTCAGCTTGCCCGGTGTGGATGCACACTCAGAGTAACATCACAAACATGAGTGATGAGTTTTGACAAAATATTTTTACAATTTCATATCCGTTATCCAAGTCACCGTGAATTTTGTTCTGACTTGAAGCGGAGCAAAACGGCACTTTTCCTTCCACGTTGTTAAAACCAGCAAAATACGAGAAAATATTAATGTAATAAATATAAATATTAATATTATTTAAATATTAATGCTAAAAAAACTGCGAAAACCAGGGGACGGTTGTTCAAAAGCTGGTTAGCGTAATTCAACAAAAATTTCAAAGCAATGGCTTGCGTGCTTAGAAACATGAAGATAGTTTTCCACAATTCATGTCTGGGTCAATAGAAGTCAGTTTTATTTTTCAAAGTTTTGAAATAAACAGAAGTGCAAATGTACCCAAACCAAAACAGCGGGTTAAATTTTAACCCAGGGTAGCGCTAATCCAGCTTTGAACAACCGGCCACAGGGGGTGAAAACGTCGTCTGAAGCTCAAGATCGTGGTTGGTCAGTAGTAATTGCATGGGAATTACGGACCAGTTGTCATGGAAATAGCGCCAGCAAAGGTAAAAAATCCACCATGTTTTTGGCTTCACTTCTTCTGATGTATTTAGTTCCATATTGTAGCTATAGCGCTATATTGAAACCTAATTTTCTTCTTTCAAATCACCCATGGTTTGGTGGAAACGTCACGCAGAACGAGGCGTTTATCATCCAAGAATTCCACTAAATATGTTATCCCTAAATGTAAAACCACTACCTCAGCAATCATTCCTATGAAACACTATTGTAGATGAACTTAATTTGGAAACGGGCAGCGTTAGTTTTTTAAATTCGTCTAATTATTACCATAAAAATCCGAGTGAACATTTAGAACCACATGCCTGCATGAGGTGTTTTGTATAAATTCAGCTGTACGTTGTCTTAAGCCTGTTTTCCACTTCGCCCGTATCGTACCGTAACGTATCGGTGTGCATGCGCAGATTGAAAAGAGGTTTATAAATTCACGTACTTCCGGGTGTATTCGCGTATCAAAATAAAAAGTTCGTCGCAAGTCAACTTTTTGGCGTACTACGGAAGTACTAACCAATCAACTTTCACGAAATTTTGAAATTTAAAAACGTTTTCGTTACGTTACGGTACGGTACGGGCGAAGTGGAAAACAGGCTTAAACAGCCTTAAAGCTAATATCGCCAATATGTTGCTGCTAGTAGAAGTTGAAACTAAAGCTCATTTTAAGTGTTGGTACTACATGGGCGTACCGGAAGGAAAAATTTAGGGGGGCGGAAAGAAAATTACCCGACTTTTCGTGATTCTGCCCGACTGGTACCGAAAAATTTTTTCCGGAAAAATTATTCTGGCGCCCCCCCGTCGCCAAAAAAATTTCGGTCAGTGTACCATTTTAGGGGTCAAAAAATTTTTCCGGACATACCAAAATTTTTCGTATCATCATACAAATTTTCACAAAAAAATACATTTGCCACAAAATTGACAACATTTTCGACAAAATTGACAGAATTTGTCCCATTTATTTTTACAACAAACCAAAATTGCCCGACTGTTAATCGAATATTGCCCGACTGCCCAAAAAACTGGGGGGGCTAACGCCCCCCCCCCCGCCCAGTACGCCTATGGTTGGTAGTTAGTTTGCTAATAAGTCATTTATTTAAATAATTGTTTATGTAATATATTAAGAGGCAATTTTTTTCAATTTCGCGTATTTGCGATGAAAAGTGTTCAAAATCTAAAATATTTTTGGCGTTCCTCTCAAAATTACTTTGTTTTAGCTTTATTCTCTAGTTTATAGAGTTAGCTACCTTTTTAAATGCATCTGACGGTTGACAAACATAAAATAATAGTTAAAAATTGTTAATTAAAATACAATTATCAATGATGCTTTAAAATTGACAGCCATATAAGCAAAACTTACTGAACTTCAGACATCATTTTCTCTTTGGCGTATCATTTAAAATCTCTTCATTTTATCATTATTTTACAGATAAAGCACCTAACATACTTTTTAAGTTTGTTTGCCGATTGAGAAACGTATCGAAAAATAAAAATTTTGAATTTAGTCATACCTCAAGTGGTATATTATATGCATTAGTTTTGAGCGCGTAACATACAAAAAAACTTCTCTTAATCGTTTATTGGGCCCGCAGTAATTGGCAACTAGCTGTTGCGGTGTCCCTGCCAAATCTTTCTTGTAATTATATATAAGTGCATGTAAATTTTCGTTATTAATAATGTTCGATTCCCACCGTACGGTGACTAAGCAAACTTTTCAGCTTGCCCGGTGTGGATGCATACTCAGAGTAACATCACAAACATAATAATGGCAAAGTTAATAAATTAAATAAGCTAAATTAAATTATTCAATAACATTTTCCTGGGGTTACCAGTAGTCTTCGAACTGGCAGACCCAGCCACTATTGCTTATGGAATGTGCCGTGATAAAAATTTCATAAAATTAGGCGTGGTTCAAGTAATAAAATTTCAGAGATTCACAGCTAATACGATTTTTGTGTAATTCCCCTCGATGTAAACTGATCTGCAGCATGATGAAAGCCATCTATACGCAAGACTATTTCTCGAGCAATATGTGGCTTTCAAGCAATCCTACGATACCTTAACACAAAAGCAGATGGAGTGCAAGTTGTGATTCTATCAAGATTCTTTTGTATAAATACTCTCCATGTGCACTGAACTGTAGCATGATGGAAGCCACCTATTGGTAATTGGTTTGGGGATACTTAAGCTTATACATCTTGCATTGTATATATCCTCTTTATTTAGAAAATTGAGAGGTCACATTGGAAGGTGCGGCATTGTTTGCTATCAGCTGAAAATTCGCGAGAAATTTTATGGAGGATTGTAATGAAATAACCGGAATTTAACATATTCTCTGCCAATATCTGCCTGCATTTTTTTCTATTTTTCCCCTGTCTTGTACTCTTGTACGCCTATGGGTAACAGTAGTAGAAAGCAATATGAACCTCTCTAGAGCAAGGGTATCGAGAGATGTACAACCAATCAATGCAAATTGCGCAACCATTAAAATATACATGCATATGGACAATTTTCAAAATGGCCGCCAAACTGAAAATTTCAAAACTTTAATATACGAGTGCAAATTAAAAAGGCTGTTTTTGCCAAACACATTAAAAATGGCTTCCGCACAATTTGAATTCATAGGCAAGTTTAAATTAATAAAAATGTGCTTCATGCGTGGACAATCAAATCAAAGAACTTCGACATTTTAGTTTCATTAACTTCATGCATGATTGATTTCATATATACATTTCACGCATGATTAAATTTCTTTCGTTCACTTGTTCAAATCCCCCAAAATTCCAAGTTTTACGGGTCGGGGATGGACATGATGCCTATCAAATTGTTTCGTAATTTGATACATAGTTGATACATAGGCGGTTGATATCTGACCAAATTTGGATTCAGGTTGTGTTAAAACCTTCCATTTTTGTGCAGAAGCCATTTCCAATGTGATTTAATTTGCAAAAGCAGTGTTGAAAAAAGTCAAAAGATCCTTAGTTGTGGAAATTTGGAAGTTGTGGAAATTTCAATTAAGTACTAGTAGTCATTTTGTCAGTTATACTCTTTGATAACCCTTTATTGCTGTATCAGTTCCGAAAGTTTCTAGAAATCCTATCAAAAGATTTGAAAACCTGCGGTGTCAGATGGCCTATAGTCTAGTCAGACTGGCCTATTTTTCACATCATGCGACATCAAGGCGATGATTAATTAATACAGAGAAAAAAATGGAGTGTGACACGTAAGGAATAACCTTGATACAGGGTGTTATAGCTACAGTAAAAAATTCGGCGAATCTGAATGAAACTAAAAACTTGAAAGCAATTCTTTCAATATCTTACTTATAAACATAGAGATGTTTTTTTAGAAATCTTGTCTTGATCATTGGAAGTTCTATTTTCTACGTTTTTGAATTAAACGGATTAGCAGGTAGTACTATATACTACATGTACCCAAACTAAAAGAGCTTTAAATTGTAGGGGGACAGGGTTAGCGCGCGAATCCAGCTCTGAACAACCGGCGCCTGAACTGAAAAACTACTGTGCCACCAATCTCTGATGTTATTATCGTCCCTAATCGCCAGTTAATCGGCTAATATAAATGACTTTTTCTTGAGTGTAAAATATAACATCGCAGAGTTACGTCAGTTAATATACGCCATTCCAATACCACTCCTTTCTTCCTCAATTCTTCTCGACATGGCCATATATTTAGGCGCTTTGTGGAATATTTACGATCAGTGTTTTGATGAAGCGCCGTTCCCCCAAAAGATGCTTCTTTCTTAATTAAAATAAGGTGCAGATATGAAAAGATGCTTCTTTCTTAATTAAAATAAGGTGCAGATATTAAATCTTTAATATCTTAAATATTTTATCATTTAGAGTTAAATTATTTATGGCTTTATAATTTCTACATCGTTCATTGCCTTATTCTTATTCACATCTTCCTACTTCTTTGTGAAACAATTAGGTTTGCGTATGTTTCAAATTTTATTAATTAAAGTTTTAGTTTTATTCAATTGCATTAAAAACGGCGTCAGACTGTTTTTGTTGTCTCATAAGTCATATTGTTATTATTCTTTCAATGTAGACAAATGCAGTTTAATATTAATCATGCGCAATTATATCAAAAACAAAGTAAGATGGACTTCTTGTTTAATTTATAAAAACAGATGGAGGTTATCGGCGCATACATAATCCGCAAAATAATTCAAAACAGATCGAAACTATTGCTTACTACCACTCTAATAGTATCGATTATAACAAAACTTCGGTTGATAGTTGGGATGCAACTATACGTGAAAAATACAAGAAGAACTTCGACCGGTTTCAAGCGAAGGCCCTTCGATTGTCTTAAGCCGAAGTTCTCCTTGTATTTCCAGGTAGTAGTTAATTGCAATTAACCCTATCAACCAAAGTTTTGTATTTATTATTGGCACTACCTACACTGGTACAGACCGTTCAAGATTAAGCCGGTTTTCCACTTCAAGTGTACCGGACCGAAACGTATCAAAAACGTTTTTAAATTTCAAAATTTCGTGAAAGTTGATTGGTTAGTAATTCCGTAGTACGCCAAAAAGTTGACTTGCGACGAACTTTTTATTTTGATACGCGAATACATCCCGAATTCGAAGTACGTGGATTTATAAACCTCTTTTTAATCTGCGCATGCTTACCAGTACGTTTCGGTACAATACGGGCGAAGTGGAAAACCGGCTTTAGTATCGATTATTCCTTTGTTTCACCACATAACACATTGGACAAATATGAAGATTTTTATTAATGCCAAAACACTCTTTCCTCTATGATAATGATCAAGATTTTTAAAAAAATTATTTTTTAAACAGTCGTTTTGTTTTCGGTTTTTCTTTCTTAATCTTGTGCAATAAAATTACACTCACACGCAAAACACTATAATTATTCAAATTAAACCTAAAATTAGTTAATACCTGACGCAGACATTAATAATTAAGAGCGGCATGCCAATTATTTTAATCAGCATGAAATCGACCGACGGCCTTAGCACGTTTAGCCTTTATGTTCCAATGTGGGTAAAAAAATCTTGTCAAAAAAGGAAAATTTCATTGTATTCATCAGGTAGGCCTATAATAATTATAATAATGAAAATCAATAAATATACATCTTTACTATAAAAGTTTAAAAACTTTCTAAATTCTAATAACTCTGTCCACTTCGCTCAATGACATCTGACAATTTGCCCTGGATCAGATGTCGCTCTATTTCATTAGAGTTGTTAATCAATTGTTCAAATTTTATTAAATGTATCAAGAATAATTAAAAATAATTTTGTTACAAAACAATCACGGTGGCAATTCTGTATAAAAGGCATATTTTTACGAGAACTGAACAGTATACATATAGTCTGCGTCTCGTTGATTTTAATTGTTACTGTAACGAAAGATGAATTTCTACATATTTTTGGCTTTATTTTTTGCTGTTTTCTCAGGTATGTTAAAATTTAATTCAGAATTTTTCCTTTGTTAGAGAAATAAAGTAGTTATATTTTTAAATTTAGCCTGAAAGCTATTGTTGATTGCATGGATTTGTATATGGATATGAACAGAAACGACTCATATATAGGGTGTATAAAAAAAAACTGAACAGATATAAATTTGCTCTCAATTTCGAAAAACAGCTATTAGTATCCAGTTTTTGACGTATATAGCTTCTTTGGGTACTTGTAATGTAGAATAATGAAAAAAATTTCTCGAACTCAAATTTTGTGAACCAGGGGGGTGTGTCTTTTCCAACAAATTAAAAATGGCTTGCGCACGAAATTTAAAAGCTTTAATCATATTTTGAGTTAATAGATGGGAAATTTGTTGGGTTTTTAATTACTGTACAAAATGTCAGACAATTTGCTTTAGTTTAAAACCTTTAACTATTCGCGCAAACTTACATTTTTTCCGAAATCAGCTATTTGCATGCTTAATTAATGCCTTTGGCTAATTTGCATATGTCAGCAATATGCACATTAGGTAAAGGCATTAATTAAGCATGCGAAAGGTTAATTTTTTAGGAAAAAATGAATAGCTAACGGGCTTAAACTAAAGCAAATTGTCTGAAATTTTGTACAGTAATTAAAAACCCAACACATTTTCCATCTATTAACTCAACCGAAATATGATTAAAGCTATTAAATTTCGTGCGCACCCCCCTGGTTCACAAAATTTGAAGAAATTTTTTTCAAGAAATTTTTTTCATTATTCTACATTATAAGTACCCAGAGAAGCTATATACATCAAAAACTGGATACTGATAGCTGTTTTGCAAACTATTGAGAGCAATTTCAAATCTGTTCCGTTTTTTTTTATACATCCTGTATATTTAATACATGCATGCATGGGTTGAAATTGAATGTGTTTGAATTAACTACCCAACAGACTGACCATGCCATAATCTGGCGCGGAAACGGAATATTGAATGCTGTATAGTTGTACGTACTGACTAATCCGAATACTTAGTTGTATACTATATATATACTAATATAAGACTAAGTTTGAATTGGGAGATTAGAGTCTCTGAAATGCCATTTCCTGGACTTTGTGGGGAAGGTTTGACAGAAATCTGATGGTCAGGAAACGGGATTATAACGTGTCGAAATTTGCAATTTGGTTATAGAATTTAGTAGTAGTACTTGAATTGGGCAATGCTGACTAATTCCAGCGATTAATCTAATCCCAATTATATTCTCTACTGATCTAGTGATCTGAATAGATTTACAACTTACAGCTCCTTTATACAATAACACACGGACCCCACGTATATGCATTTTAAGGTTTCCTTGCTTGGCTGCCAAGGGCGCGTTTCAGCATCATTTTATTACTTACATTACTCATGAGTCATGATGTTTCTTGCACAAACAACTAAATTGCGTACACAACTTAAAATTATCATATAAAAACTATCTAATTTGCGCCGCTCTCGTGATGCATAATAAAGGGCATAATACCAGCAAAAAAAGGGCATAATTCCCGTGACCGCGCCGAAACCTGACTAATATTCCGGCAATGAAACATTGTGTGTGATCACTGATCATATATGAACGATTTTGTGTGAGCCGTAAGGTAGGCTAGCAAATTAGCAAATAAGGTTAGACAAAATAGTCTGCAATTTAATATATCACTTTGTTGCAGTCTATGCGATTAGTCTGTCTATAAGCCTATGAATTAAACACATCTTTTCTTGGCGGAAGTAAATATATTTTTGCAAATGCGTTTTTTCCCACCCACTTTCAAAATTTGGCGCCCCCTTTTCATTTTTGCGCCCTCCAAAAATTGCCAGCTGGGGGGGCCATGGCCCCCCGGCCCCCCCTGCCAGCACGCCACTGTATACGGTGGGAATTACGAATATTTCAGGTAGGAATAGGAATATTCGTAGTAAAACTGAAAAACATGAATATTTGAAACGAAATGGGATTGAATATTAGTCCAGAGATGATATTTCAGGACTTTTAAATTAGTAAATGTATAAGAATACTGAATGAGAATATCCCGCCGCTTCCACCTCGACTACAAGGCGAATGAGACTGAGAGGGGCAACAAATGGATCATTAGTAATTAGCTTTATACCCATGTTGAGATTGCATTTGTTGCTATCGAAAGTAACAGTCCTTCTTGGAGCAAATCGAGGAACAAATAACATGGGGAAAAGGACACACAATTTTCCGTCTATAAATATTATCATTTTGGTCATCGGTGAAAAATATCCCCATTAGTACAGCAGCTAGCATATACATGATCGGAAGAATGTGTTTAAATCAGGCAGCACAAGCATATATGAAATAACTCATTAATAATTCATGCTAAATTAGCCAACCGTGCATGCTTATTGCTTTATTTTGCTCACATGATAATACTGGATATACCTGGTAAAGTATATTGATCCCTCCCGGCAGTCCCAGCTAGGACTGGATCAAAATTAATCCAAACTTTGCACGGACTGGATCAAAATTAATTCACCTCACTTTAAAGCCCCGTTTACACTACACTCATTTTTGGCACGGCACTCTTAAATAATGGCACGCGGACCAAATTTTTAGGCACGGCACTCTTAATTTTTGCAGTGTAAACGCAAAATTAAGGGTCCGCGTGCCATAATTGTTTGACGGGCCGAGACCTCCTCAGCCCCGTTTACACGACAAGCGTTTTGGGTACGGCACTCTTAAATTTAGGCACGCGGACCATTGCTTATAAAACGCCCGCTTGGTTTACACGACAAATTTCAAGCGGACTTGTTTTAGCAACAGGCACCCCTAATCACAAAAACGGTCCGCCTAAAAAATGAGCCCTCGTACGCTATTGCTAGCGGTTATGAACAAAAAAATAATAATTTCGCGTTTTTTGGCGGGCTTTTTAATTAAACATGGCGAACAATATGAGAAAGAGATTGGCTTATGTCTGGTTTATGAAGTTAAAGCGAAAAAGGGATATCGTGCAGAATACATGGCCAGAATGTGCTTATTCATCACGAATACCTCGAGATAAAATACACAAACGTCGACTTTTGTTTGTTGAAGCTATATTAGCATATTTACATCGTCCACGAATTAGGGATTTGTGGATGCACCCACGATCGTTAATATGGTTTGACATGGTTGATGAAACATTTTGTGACGAGCTATGGTATGCTAATTTTCGAGTGAGAAAACAAACTTTTTCATTAATCCTCGAGAAAGTTGAGCGAGATATATGTCGTATCAGTACACCTATGCGTATAGCTGTTTCTGCCAGGCGACGACTTGCCTTAACATTATATTTCCTGGCCTCCACTGCCGAGTATAGGACGATCGGGAATCTATTTGGTGTATCGCGATCATTTACGTGCCAGTGTGTAAAAGAAGTGTGCTGCGCGATAATAAAGCAGTTTCCAAAGGCTATCACTTTCCCGAAAGGAGATGAATTACATCAAGTTCTTCAGGGTTATGAAGAAAGGTGGGGGTTCCCCATGTGCGCCGGTGCAATCGATGGCACACACATACCAATACTGGCACCTACGGATAATCACGTAGAATATGTCAACCGTAAAGGTTTTCACAGCGTTCTCATGCAAGCAGTAACTGATTGCAATTATTTATTTCGGGATGTTGTGATTGGGTGGCCTGGAAGCGTGCATGATGCTCGAGTTTTTTCAAATTCCACAATTTTTAGAAGGGGAAATGAGCAACAACTTTTCCCCCGCGATCTTGTAAAGGAAATTTGTGGAGTGGACATACCACCATTTCTTGTGGGTGATCCAGCGTACCCCCTCCTTCCATGGTTACTTAAGGGATATCCTAGAAACGAGGCTTCCGAAAACCAGCGAAAGTTTAATTACCAACTTAGCCGCGCACGAATGACAGTGGAAAATACATTCGGTCGATGGAAAGGTAGATTCCCCAGGTTTCATAAACGAGTTGATATGGAAGTACCTTCATTAATAGAGGTTGTTCATGCATCTTGCGTTTTACATAACATTTGTGAAATTCGGAAAGATGACTTTTTGCCCAACTGGGAGGAGCCCAACGTTTTTGAAGAGCAAATTGTGGCATTTGATGAGATTGATGCACCTGATGTCGAGAGGATTCGCAGTGCTTTGACCGAGCATTTCTCTTAAGCATTACATGCTTTAACATATAAATTATACATTACAGTCTACGATCAAGATGACAAGAGAGACATGTGTGTATGAAATTTGCTTTTTGCAGTCACAAGAACGTTAACTCGAAAGCACCTTCCCCCATTAAATATTATGTTTGACATACTCTATTAAAGTTTTACTCCTGTATATAAATACAGTATATATGTACAAAACTCAACTATGTCCACCTGTTCATTTATATAGTTTGAAAGAACTTATATAGTTTCAACTTAATATAAAAATAAGTATTTTTGTAACTCTGATATTCAAGTTTATCTTCAAAGTTTAAAATACGTTGCGTCGCCATTTGAGTATGTGATATCATTGCCATTGCCATTGCCAGGATCAACACTATTGTATGTTGGATGGTAGAAAACAGGATTGTTGAAATTGTTACCAGATGAAACACCGTGTGGAGGTTGTTGAGGGGACAAAATCATACGTAACATGTTCATTTCATGTTGCCGTTCTTCTTTCCTCCGTTCACTTTCTATCTGCATCTGTTTAATCCGAAACTCGTGTTCTCTCTTAATACGCTCTTCTTCAAGTTTTTGATATCTAAAACAAAAAATGCGGAAGAAAGCAATTACTGTAAAACACATCACAAAATAGACCAATTATAACGAATATAATGTAATTTACCATTGCTAAACATGTGGCAAACTTGTTTAACAATTACAGTCAAAACAATCCATCACGTTTGTTTAAGATTTCTCATTTCTCCCAACGTACTCAACTATTCAGTTCAAATTATGTTAAATTTAATTCATTAAAGTTGGATACAGAAAGCATTCACACCAAGCTAACTTAAGTACTGTAACTTCGCCTTCGGTAGCTTCTATTTCAACCTTCATATTATTATTTTAGCAGTTAACGAATCAATTTTCAAAATCATCGTCATTATTGCTTACAACCAACCTTTCAAAATCGGTTGCTGCAGATTGCTTTTCTTTTTTCTCTTTGGCAGTACTAGCGTTTTCTCTTTGCTTGCTTCGTTTCCTGCGTTATTTAGTTGCTCTTCAGATGCACCAGGTCCAGGATCACCTTCATGAGAACTGTCATGATGACTTCCTTTAAAAGAATAAGGATTGATGTTTATATTGACAGTTCAAAGTTAGTGAAATTATCAGTTTTGGCTGAAACTGGAGTTGTAAAAAATAAGGGTTTCTGCCATACCTTACATGAAATTCGCCAGAACGTTATCAGTCCGCGAAATAAGTTTTTAAAATATTTTAATAAATTATTACTTTATAGTTGCTTTAGATATCTGGGCATCTCTTACCAGAACATTTGCTTGGTAGCTGATCATTCTCACTTGAATCACATTTAGGGCAATGGAATTCATCTTCACTGGAAAAAACCATGACAGATCCACCTTCCGAAACATGGACACCACTAGATCTTATTTCCTGTTCGTAATCACAACTTCTACACTTGTAGACACTAGTTTCTCCTTGACCATATTTATCAACCATAATATCAACTTTATTGAAATAAAGAGAAACTATAAATGAAAACCTATCAGGTGCAATTTAATCAACTTTTATGAGATTTTACACAGACTGACAAAACTGGCTAGAGAACAATAGAAAACAAATAAGCACTAGCTTCCAAGCCTATTTGACACCCAGAGAAACTGGTTTGGCATGGTCGCAATGAACTTTAGACTGATGAAACCCAGTCACTCATGATTTGCTTAGGTAGATGGTTAATGTCCAGCTGTTTACAAAAATCTGATATATCACGATTGTGTCGTATGTAATACTATATACTACCACAGATTACACATTCCAGGAAATCTTAATAGCTCATTTTATATTCATTACAATGAGTCATTTCCGAAGACATTTTGTTCCCAAGACATTTTCGATCTGCAAGCCCAAATTCTTCATCAGAATATATTATTAGCACTGACGAAGACCCAGGCTTATGGATTGAAAGCTTTGCACTAAATATATGTGATGTTTTTCACAAAACAATAGTTACTTCAAAAACGGTAAGCATTTTGAAAAAATTCAATCTATGTTTCGACTAGATTTTAATTTTATTAAAATGCTCAGTGGTTCCCGAAATTTCTGGCATGTTCTCCACAAGGCAATAGATATGAATTGTTTATTTTCTGGATATCTTTCAGGTGTTGCTCTGTTTAAAGTGCATATGACATGAAATTTCTTATTTTCTTAAATGAAAGAACTCTTTAAGTTGTAGTGTAACTTATTTTTAGTTTCTTGTTTTTATGGTTTGTTCCCGAGTTATTTCAATTTGTTTGATATGTAAATGAGTGCAAATATGTCCGCTAATTTATGACGTCATGTTGGTTGCAAGCTCTTCAAAATGGTTGGATATCACTGCTATCATCCAAGATGATCATTTCAAACTTCACTCACTGGTAAATGTGATGAAACACTGGAGAAAAACGTGAACTGATATCTACAGTTTTTAGAGTTAATAGATTTATAACCAGTGTAAGTTGAGCTTGCAACCAACATGACGTCATGAATTAACGGACATATTCACGCTCATTTACATATCAAACAAATTAAAATATCTCGGGAACAAACCACAAAAACAAGAAACTGGAAAATGAGTTACACTACAACTTAAAGAGTTCTCTCATTTTAGAAAATAAGAAATTTCATGTCATATACACTTTAAGGAGAAATTTTTTGGACATTTCAAGTAATTGTTTTCAATTAATAGGCAAATCAGTGTACCCTTATTTTCTTCCTGTAATGAATACTGTATGTACTGTAGTGTTGTCTAATCAAATACCTGGACCAGATCTGTTATCCAACTCTTCTACTTGTCCATTATCCATCTCAGAATTATCTTCTGCCATCGTGTCAACAACAACTGGGGGAGTGACATTGTGTCTTGTTGTCAAAAATAAGTCAATATCATTAAAAAATTTCCACTTTTTACATGCACCATTGCCTGATCGCTTTGCTTTATCTTTTTCTTGTTTATATTTCTGACGAAGCTTTTTAATTTTGTTGATAACTTCCTTCAGAGTATAACCTTTATATCCCTTCTCTTCCAGTTGGTGCTGCTCATTATAAATTAAGTATAAATTAAACATTACATACCATATCCCCCCCCCCCTTTCTACTTAGCCCCCACTCCAGAAGTGCTGGAAAAAATCAGTCCCACCCTTTATTTAGCACTCATCCACTATTACAGGAAGTAAATCATTCTCAACATAAACTTACAGCACAAACATAATATAACGTTCACTGATGCTGTATATAAATTGTATTACAAGTAAACTACATCAATTAAGCGCTCCTCAATGTTTTTAATTCTTAACCCATTTGGATTTTTCCTACAGTACATAAGATTGCACATTTGAAAAATTTCTTTGCAAATTCCTTCAGCAAATTTACAACTTTCCTAAGCTAACTAACGTTTCCTCACTTCCTGTTTAAAGTTTCTAGAAAAGTTGAATCCGAAGATTCCTTTTGCATGTTACAAACTTTACTTTCGCATGTAAATTCCTTTGTAATTGACATTACAATTACAATCAAAATCTGGTACCGGTACAAAGAACAAATATTTGTGTTGGTTTTATAACATCTTTTACATATGCTGGCCCACCCAGTTTATATAAAAAAATTTCAGTCTTTCCGGTTTGTACTGTTTCAGTTAATATACTGTATATTAATAGCAGTGTATCGATGTTTATGGGAATTATATTTTGAATAATAATTTGAATAATCCCTTTTTTATATACTTACTATGGTAGTGCAACTGCACCTGCAGTGAGAGACATTTAATTGGCTTAGGAACATTGCAAATTACTTCAAAGGATTTGCAACAACGTTTTAGGAAAATTACAGGACTGGTATATATAATTAGAAAAATTCCAAATGGGTTAGGAACACTTGAACATCAGTTCATGTGGTTTACCTGTAAAATGTATTGAAATGCTTCTTAATTAAATGATGAGTAATATTAAAAAGTTAGTCCCAGCCTCTATTAAGCCCCCAGGCTAAAAGTCATGTTACACGAGGTAATTTTTGTTGCAAATTGCAATGCAATTTCTGACACAGAGCCATGTTTCTAAAAACTAAAAAGGAATGGCAGGGAAATTGTGAGTCGATCTGCCAACATTCTTCATGCCATTTCTTTAATTTTCATCCCTTGGTAGTATGTTATGTCAAGAAATTGTTGGCTGAATAGAAAGCGGGCCTGCCCACACTTTCTATGTGACTTACTACTTTTTTATAACATGGCTCTGTATCCGAAATATTTGCATTGCACGTTGCAGCAAAAATTGCCCCGTGTATTACTGTAACTATTAACAACAACAGTATAAAACATGGCCTTAAAATTATAGAGGGAATACGATAGTTAACTATATATTCTGTCCCGCTATTTACATGGGCTATTAGGTTAGGTAACAATGAATAGAAATAAAACTTTAAATATTCACAATTTTCATGAATACTCACCAGTAATATTTGGTAAACATTGGAAGTTTGACGAGATGTTTTACAGGAATCTAAAGAAACCTGTATTGTCTCCTCCGACCACAACTGTATTAGGCATTTTGTCGCATTGTCAGGCCATAACGTGCCTCTCGTTTTCTTTTCAGCAGACGCCATATTGATATTGTATAGTTACTTCGAAACAAAAGCCAATAGCGCATGCGTAATTAATTTTGGGTCCGCGTGCTGCTTTATTGGCGGGCCGAGGCTACCTCTGGAGATGGTCTCGGCCCGCCAAAAATTTTGGGCACGCGGACCTATCTTGTCACCGTTTACACGACAAAAATTAAGAGTGCCGTGCCGGAATTTATAGGTCCGCGTGCCTAAATTTAAGACTGCCGTACCCAAAACGCTTGTCGTGTAAACGGGGCTTTAGTTACCTTTGTTCTAATTTATGCTTTTGTAGTCTAGATTTCGAACCATAGTAACTAGGCATGTGTGTTGTATAAAGTTGTGAATTGGGTATAAACAAACGTTACCCAAATTTGTCTAATCGAGCTAGTATATGCATTTTCATAAAAATAGCAACCTTTCGGCAAAACTGGATTCTGATTATCATATTGAGCGACATCAAAATCATGGGAGTTTCTGCAAAGTGCATTAAACCGATATTACCTGTAGCACTATTTCATGACCTAAACATCGCACAGAGACACTTATGTACGTTTTCTATTCACAGTGGTCGTTCAGACATGCACCTCCCGCCGTGGGAGCGGCAGATCAAGGTCATAATCAGGAGATTATGGTATTGTGTCATATTGACAAAGTTCTTATTATATTACCAATATATTACTTAATAACATTAAACGATATCAGGGTCGTAGACACCAGCAAAATCGTTGTAACTGTACTACTGTATGTGTATATTGAATCTCCCTATGTAAAAGAATCCGGATTTCGGAATGCAACAAAAATTTGCACTTCAGAATCCGGAATCCATGACGTAGAATCCGGAATCCATTGACTCGGATCCGGAATCCATTATTTTAATCATGGAATACGGAATCCAGCTTTCATACTTTATAAAATATAATGGTTTTGTAGCGTGACACATCAAACCCTTTGCATCATACCTTAACGTACGTGATCTCATTAAATTCATGCAATACAAGTATCCCCGCCTCATAAAATTTACATGGTGTTAATGAGAACAAACAAACTAACTCAGAATTATGCACTTGGGCGCAACAGGAGCGCGCAAATTTTTTGACTACCTCGCCGAAATAATTGAATCTTTAGTCGAATTACTGGTGCGTTGGAAACACTGATCGTTTTTGACTGTTTTTGCCAAGATATTGAGTCGAATTGAAACATATTTATAAAATATTATTCAACGAAAAAGTTAGGAATGGGAAAAAAGCACAAGAAACAAAGTAGAGAGAAAACTGATGACCGGAATAGACGACTATTGAGGGTGGGAAAGGGTAATTTTCGTATCGTTTTAATCGGCATCGAGTACGGAAAATGTATTCTTTTATTGAATATTCGGATTCAAAACATCTTTCGAATGATTTGTGCAATCATTCGCTTCATTGCTATCTCTTTGTTCAACGTCAAGATTATGATTCGATTAATTATTTTTCTACACTATACTGGCATTCGACTCGGCGATAATAACCGCATAACAGTAATTAAACTGTCCGGCGAGAGGGGTGTTGGGGGGGGGGGGCGGTTGGGGCAGGTGGCAAAATACCTGGAGCCCGGAGTGCACCCAGGGGCCCGCAAATCTCGGTAAAACATTCGTATTGCTTTACGCCTACTTGCACACTATCCGCCGATATTCTGATCGATCGTAAAACGCACCAAATGTTAATTAAACGATTTTTCCATCGTTTTGTCAGAAAAAACAGTTAGCTGAACATCGTTCACGTTGTATTTTCATCACTTATGCGACAAGAATTCCGCCGGCAATTGTCTCTTGATTGCGATAAAAAATAGCTAGAGGGAGAGTCAAGACGGACTCAAGTCCATGTTCACCAATCGTCATTTTGCGCAGGTGCCTGTGGTTGGCGGCTTGGCGCAGCCTTGAGTACTATAACAAACGTACTTGCAGGGAGGTGCGTCCAATCCCGGACTCACCGAACCTGCAAGTACGTTTGGTTTTTATCCCATACACCGAGCCATACACACATTTGTAGCTCTTCGCGATATATTCGTCGACGTTTTGTGAACATTTTTCCGGCCAAAAAAATCGCTGGGCAAGAAAATACTTCTTTATCTACGTCTACATTACCTTTACCGCATTTTTTCTTTGGTTTTTCTTCAGTCTCAGTATGTTAGTCACCGAAAAAAGTTCTTTAAAGTTTAGGTTTATCGGCTAAATCTTGTCCGCCATATTTGTTATTGTTATTGCAACGTGAGCAGTTTAGCGGGTGATCTCGGGCGAAAAGCAGGTGAGTTCGGCAAAAAGCAGGTGAGCTCGACGACAAGCTCACCTGCTCTAAACCAATCAGAAAGCCGCTTTTAACACAGGTATGGGATAAGGATGGAAGAGTAATAAGGCTGAACTGTTGACAACCGACATGGGATGACAAAATGGCGCCGAATTTGGACAAAGTTGTGGATTTACCTTGTCGATGGTTAAACAGGTATGATCTACTTGAAACCAAGTTGAAACTTTTAAAATGTTCTTGATACCATTATGTCTGAGATGATTTACATTTTTTGTAGGATGTCGACGAGATCGCCGATAAACAGCGGAGTAAAGTGGAGAACTTGGTCAAATACGTCCATTTGCAGGAGGTAGGCACATTTCAAATTATTATTTCGGTCAGAAAATATTAACTATTTACACCAAACCAGTGATAATATATTTAAATAAGTACCAATTATGTTTCTATCAAAAAG
This sequence comes from Paramuricea clavata, assembly GCA_902702795.2. Classification (NCBI taxonomy): domain Eukaryota; kingdom Metazoa; phylum Cnidaria; class Anthozoa; order Malacalcyonacea; family Plexauridae; genus Paramuricea; species Paramuricea clavata. The sequence continues at coordinate 3,563 of CACRXK020001421.1, read as the reverse complement.
ATTTAGGGAAAAAGGTAATGTAAGTCCACTGCTGTTTATCTGAAGTTGCAAGCCACAAATTGACGTTTAACTATGATTATTGCATGGTCATTTTCTTGTGAAATATTAGTGCTAGGCATTTCACACGTACCAATGACCACCCCAAAAGTACCATCTCTGAACCATATAAGCACCTCAGAATAGCCAAAGCTTTTATGGTTTGGTAGATAGCAGTATGGCGAAAGCGTCGTTTTTGGGTGTGGTCAGTTTCGGACGTTTCGTCCCGGATTGGGGTTTGGGCAGCGTTACCATGTTGACCGTCATGGTCAACTTGTCCTAAAACAGTTGAGATTATCTGTCCTAATTGAAATGCATACAAACTCATATACAGGTCCTAGACTAGGTTCCTGGCTTCCGGCGACGGATTATCCTTCCCGAGGAACGCAGGCTCAGGGAACGATATTGCGGATGACTGTGGTTTAATTTTCTAATTTTGATATATAAGAGTTACTATCTAGCGCAAGCATGGCTTCCACAAAATTGAAATGTAAAACATGAAACACAACTTGCATGAAACACTGATTGGTTTGGCAAAACAAATCGCTGCGAGAAAGATGTATCAGTTTTCTTTATTCAAAAGATTCCATCCCGTACCATGATGGTGGATTAATTTAATTTTTCGTTTATGTTTTTGCTTTTATTCAATTATTCTCCAGATCTGTTGCGAAATCTCGCAGGGAAAGACCCTGGCCTGAAGCAGGGGATGACTGCATTCTCGTACCCAGAGCCCTTCTTACGCGCGGTCAACCGAGCGCGACGAGGGGCTCTGGCCAAATCCATAACCGGATACCATAAAAACATGGTATCCGGTTAAACACTGCGCATGCTCAACGTCAAACGCGGATAAACACTTCGGTTTTCTTGTTTGTTTCGTTTTGAAAGTTTTTCTCCAGGAAAACCCCACAAAAGCGGTAGGTTTCGCTAATTTTATTTATTTAAATCAATTAGTAGGTAAGACCACGGTTAATAGACTAAGATGGTTAGGCTAGCCGGCATACTTCAAGGAAGGCGGGGAATTATGTTGGGGATCAAAGGATTAAAAAGTCACGTGTCCGTGAAGCGGTACGCTGCGTAAACACATTGTATACTTTTGTATAGGAGCGGGTCAAATTTCTCATCAGAATATCATATTTCGTGTTGGCTAAGGAAGCTAATTTGACGGATTTATATATATTATTGTGTGGCGAATCTGTCGGGAAGCGAAAGGTGGTTTTTGAAGCAAAATGAGTGATATTGAGAGCGAAAACATAGCAGATGTCGAAGGACCCCTCGAAGCCGAAGATGACGAACAAGATGTTGATGATCGTTTCAACCTATTCTTTAGCATAACCGTAGCTGAAACAGATACAACGGAAATTGACAATGAATTTGACGAAGCTGTTTCAGAAATCGAGGGGAAGAAATCATTCGAATGCGACAAATGCGATAAAGTGTGCAAGTCGAAAGGTGGTCTGACAAGACACACAAATTCGAAACATGGCGAACCAAAGAAACGTGCGACTACGAACCTTGGCAACCTAGACAAAGAAACAGTTGATGGATTTGTTGAGGCAATCAAAGCTCGGATTATAAAGGAAGATATTTACAATAGTGAGACAAACACCGCTTTGGCCGCTGTGAAACCAACCAAGGCATTGTTTGAAGCTCTGTTGCCGTTGTACGAAATATTTTGTCGGAAGAAAAATCAGGACAAATTGCTCGAGTCTTTTTATGGTCTAATTCCTCGATCGTGCGAGTTTTTAAAATGCGACGACTATAAAATAGCGAACTTGATAATGATTCAACTGCCCGATTTCTTAGTTGGCTTCTTCAATACGTCAAACATTGGGCAAACGCAAGTAAAAGAAGATACTTCTCATGCACTCGATCAAGCTGAGACCGGACCATTGTCATATATCGCGGGATATATTATAAGCAAACTTTATCGTACGAATACAACTAAAAAGGGCAGAACTAACGAAGAAATTCAAACCTTGCTTGCAGTTATGAAATCGACTGATGAAACAGCAAATCACTTCATTGCCGCTCGAAGCAGAGGTGGACTTATCTCGCCCTGTGATGATTTAATAAATATTCTGAAAGTCACGGAGGTGTCGTTTAGATGTGAAGTCAGCAAATCCAAGGAAATATTAAGAAATATTCCTACAGAAGTTATTTGTAATTCTGTGCTCGAGTCGCCTGCTGTGAAGTCATTATGGGAGAACATTGTTTTGTCATCTGGCGTTGAGAATTCGTCCCCAACTCAAAAGTTGTGCTTGGAAAATGTGATCAAACTTTATTTAAAAGTTAGGTCTTTTTCATATGCAAAAGATTACATTGCAAAGTATAAAATAAAAGAAAAACAAACAAAAACCAAAGCACTTAGAAAGGACTTGAAGATGTCTTCCCAAGTTGAAAAATGACTTTGTTAATAAAACAAATACTTAAACAAATACCAGCACAAATGCTTTGTCATAACATTGTGCAACAACTAGCTATTGTATGCATATTTACATATTACATTTGCGTTTACCACACCAAAATATTGTTTGTTCAGTTTGCATGTAGAAAAGTTTGAAAAATTTAAAATTGAATAATATAACAAAGTAATACACCTTATCACAGAGTAGAGACATACAGTTACAGAACTAGTGTACCTACTTTTTTGTGTGCATGCTTGGCAAGTTACTAGATGTATGCATCTGATTGGATGACGACTCACTTTAACTTGCTGAGCATGCACAGTTGCCTGGTGGCCTGAAAAAGTGGGTACATTAAAACGTAAGCTTCCACAGTGTTTACAACACTCAGTTTCATCTCTGTATGTTTGTACCATGTGACCTTATGCACAATGACGTCACAAGGCTTGATGCTCGCAAGGAATGCTGGTCTTAGTAGTCATCGCCCAAGGACAATTTCCAGAAAATTTCAATAGTGGCCATTTTGAATTGTTTAATTTTCCTGGGCGATGACTAATTATGAGACCAGCATTCCTTGTGGGCATCAAGCCTTAGATGTCATTATGTAAGGGCTATTGCTCAGCCTTGGGTGTCCAAATGGGGTTTTTAAATCATTACATGAAATATGTATGCTGTTCTCAGTCGAGACATTCAGAATTAATTTTCATGTAGTGATTTAACTCCATGTAAAAATCCAAGCACTGTTTATACTGTATTATTTTATATCATACTACTTTTGTTTTACAAGAATGGTACAAAAGGCTGATCTAATCAATCAATATTTGTTGCACTCTTTAACCCATTAAGCTGCAGAGCTTCTCCATTGACGAATAAAATCATCTGGCATTAGCCAAGTAAAAAAAATAGGTAGGGCACACTGGGGCGCATAGCGGCTTAATGGGTTAATTAATTTCCTCAAGACCTCATTTCCTCATGCAAGTTGGTCAAATCTAGTAAAATTTCTCCCACTCGTGCGGGCTCGTATCGTCTGCAGACATCTTACAGAAAGTGAGCAGTTCTGTGCAAAATGCAAAAGTTTCCATTTTTCACAACAAGTCCGCTAAAAATGTGAGCCTGTGATACTGG
>CACRXK020001420.1:4060-54795 GCA_902702795.2 Paramuricea clavata | reverse complement strand
TATCATTCTGAGGTTAGCGAAATAATTTCTTCTCAGAAAAGGTTGGGTCGATCAATTTGAAAGTTCAGTAAAATTTGAAAATTTCACAACCAATCTAGAGTTTGTGATGTATTGTGTAAAGTTTGGCACAGTTTGTATAGATCGTTTAATTAATAGTAGTTAATAAAGCACAAATTCAGAGTAAACATTTTAAGGTCAAATTCTCAGAAATGGCACAAAGCTTGGTTTTCACATGTCGTAATTCATTGACAATGTTTCCATTGTTGATGATCACTAAATATTAAATTAATTTCTTTCCGACAGACAAAGCATTTTATGCACCAATGACCAAAAAAGTTTTTTTGTTTATAATTAATAACAGGTCCTCGACCAGTGCAAAATCCTCCTGAAGAACAGTTGTTTGAAAGTGGAACACAGCAAGTAGAGCAGTGTGATGATGTTGATGCAGCATTAGATATGTCAGAAGACGAGCAATCTGCCAGTGCTAGTAACCCACAAAAACGAGAGAAAAAAATTGTAGAAGCATCTCGCAGCAAGAAAGCATGTCTTTCTGATGTAATCGAAAAGTTAAATGAACAGATGGGAAACATAACCAATTTGATTGCAAGTAGCATTGTGTCACCAGAGGTGAGAGAGAAAGAAAGGAAGACAGGGAATTCTTTGGTCAGATGTTCAGTATGTTATCCCAAACCATGATTGGGATATCCCAAATGCATCAAAATAATCCTCATCAGTATTTCCCACATTCACAACAACCATTTCAACCACCTGCATTCTTTGGGATAAATCATAGTGAAACACTTGGAGCTTCACATGATACAGTTTCATGTTCAGAAAAAAATTAGCAATTACCGTACCCACTAGTAAAAAACTTTTATATTAACTATTTTGTTATAGTATCTTAAAATTGTTTAGATTGAAGTAAGTGCATACAATCTCAAAGACAGTATTTTATGAACAAGTATATGTACAATGTTGTTGTTATGATAATGTTTCTTTACCTTCATGTACACCATGGAAATGTTATTTTTATTTAAGGACATGATTACAGTTGATTGTTATCAAAACAGTTTTAAATTGTAAAACAGTTTTTATTAAGTAGTAGTATTGTTTTTGATTACATGTCAGTAATGGTGACAAAGTTAGGTTTGTTCTGTAAATCAGTTGCTAATTGTGTGAAACATATTCAGTGAGTAATTGCCGTGTTTCCTCTGCTTCTTGTCCTGCTATTGTCTGTTCGTCTTGATTCAGGAATGGAAAATTTCCCTCTAACTCATTACCAGTGACAATGTCCCATTCTTCCAAATATTCAGCATCTCCCTCCTCACATATATTGTGTAATATGCATGAAGCAATTACATGGTGGGCAGCATTTTCTAGAGTGCACTCTAATTGTTTAAAAAGGCATCTCCATCTGCCTTTTAGTTTTCCGAAAGCTCTTTCAATTTGGATACGTGCCCTGTTTAATCTGTAGTTAAAATACTCTTTTTCAGGTGATAGATTAGAACCTGGATAGTCCTTCATAAGGTGTTTAGAGAGGGGATAGGCTGGGTCACCAATAAGAAATGGTTCTATTACTTTCCCATTAATGATTTTTGACAATTCTTGTTCTTCTGGTACCAGCGTTCCGTTTGTTACCATTCCACCAATTTTTGATACATTGAATACTCTTGCATCATGTGCCCTCCCTGGCCATCCAGCAAAAACATCAGTGAAACGACACTCACTATCACACACAGCTTGCACTATTATTGAGTGAAAGCACTAAGTTCTATTAAAATAATCAGTATGACAATGTTCTGGTGCTTTAATTGGAATGTGTGTGCCGTCAATAGCACCCAAACATTGTGGTAAATTCCATTTCTCTAGAAAGCCACCAATAATTGCAGCCAAATTCCTACGCTCTTGAAGTCGACTGATTGTGTGTAGTTTATTTTTTTATAAGAAATAGCATAGCATCGTTTACTTTTTCATTGGCAGTTGATGCACCAACTCCGAACTTATCGCCAATCTCTCGATAGTCTAAACCTTTACCTAGTCTTTTTAAAACCATTGCAGTGATGACTTGTACAGGTACAGGTTTTCGCATTTGCGTGGTTTTACCACATAAACTGTTGAAAAAGGTACAAAGTTGAGAAAAGATTGTCTTGGGAACTCTATAACTTTCAAGCCACTTTCTGTCGTTAAAATGCCTGTATTCATTCTCTACAATTCCCTGTATCCTTGAAAATGACCATACTGTCCTTTCGTATGAATTTCTCATTGCAATCAACCTGAATATATTGTTGCTATGTGCAATGCACATCATCATCAGTTGATTTAAACATTCTTGTTGTACACCAGGTGACCTCTCAGATCCATAATAATAATTTAACAAGAATATGAATCCAGAAAAAACACAAAATTGTGAGAGAAAAACACATTGCATGCACATTTTTATGCCTTACGGTTTTTCGCGCACAAAAGAAACTATTTCCCGCCAAATATTATACTAGGCTTTGGGAACCAGTCTGAACCAGTGGTCTGAACATCCTGTTTTACCGTGTGCCCGGGCACTAGTGCCGGGCACCCAGTCTGAACGACCCCTTCAAAAACTCATTAATAATTCAGGAGCAAAACACAAAGAAAAATCATAAGCGTGTCGTGGTTTTATATGTGATAAAAAATCACGTTAATTTACATAAACTTTAGCTTTGATTTTCTCGGTTTAGACAAAGTATATTTTAAAAATTAGTAATTACTTCGCCAATGAACTCGTATAAGATGAGTCGTTTTTGAAGCTATTTAAAGCACTTGTAGTCGTGTTTTATCATCGATAAAACACTAATGCTAAATGCTAAGCCGCTGACATGATCTGATATGATCGCGGACAGGGGTCACAGAACGCCCGGGATAAATTGACTACCGATATGATAATATAATCGAGTTTCGCGATTGATTGTTTGTCATTGTTTAACAAAAATTTAAATTTCGCCTACTGCATTGCTTTTGCATTTTATATACACCGATTGTTTGCAGAACATTCTACGTAAACATCGTGAAGTTCAACGCTATAGATTCCAACATATACCCACGCAGGTATTAAACAAATTTCAACACAAACAATATATTCCCATGTGCAAGGACTTTCCCCAGTGGCTAATCCCTCAATAGGCGGCTTCTAATTGGCTCTAACTCTTTTGAACACTGCCAGATGATTGGCTCCTAAAACAAAGGGAATTGAATGTGCAGCTCGGGTAAGCAGACGTTAGTTTTTCGTCGCTTGACTGGCTTAACGTAAGAATAACAACATCTACGAGCAGGCTATGCCAGTGCCAGCTATATAATAGCTTCATCAAGTAATTTGGACGGTACATAAATTAATTGGCCAATGACTTTGATACAAACAAACTTATATCACATCAGGTTTCGAACATGGTACAACATGCAGGGACATTGTTTCCCGGCTTAGGTTAAAACGCGGATACAGAAAGATTGCAAACTTACTTCCGGACGGATATACCTAATATTGCTTAATGTGTATGTATATCTGCGTTTCATCATTTGACATAAACTTTGGTCAAAGAAAGTTCTCTCAAACTCTCGTGTCAGTGGTCAATGGAGAACAAGGGTTACATGAGAGTTGATGAGAGTTGATTAGATCATAGTTAATAGAGGAGATGGTTTGGAAACTCGTTAGCATTACAATAAAATCACAATAAACCTCATTATCTATGTTGTTCAGGTTTATGCAAAACTGTGGTCTTTCATCGTCACGTGCGTATTGTATTTTTCCCAAGTCAACCAATAGGAATGTTCAAAATGTCCTATTGTTAAAGTCATGGATGGGCAATTGGACAAAACCGTTGCTATTGGCTGGTTGAGCAAAAATACAATACGCACGTGAGGATGAAAGACCACATTTTTGCATAAACCTGAACAAAAACATAGATAGTGAGGTTTATTGTAATGCTAATAAGTTTCCAAACCATCTCCTCTATTAACTATGATTAGATATTACAGCCAGCTCAGTGTACTGAGAATTTGAAAGTGCACTGAGAATTTGAAAATGAGAAAAACTTATAGAGTATATAGGATTAGTAATTTATTGTGATGTCAAAGGCCAAAAAGCATTTGCAGGACACAGTGAAAATATATATCTAATCTGATTAATGCTTATTTCCATATTTATTGATCAAAATCCAAAATTTTTTTCATGCATGTGTTGAAGAAGGATGTTCTGCTTCTCTGTGCATATAGCCCATGAGACAAAACTTGAAATCCTGTCTGATCTGACTGAGGGTCGCAACGCAGTTCTTATGTAATAATTCCGTAACGAGTGGCTTCCGTAAAGAGTTTTTTCGTGTTATGCAGGCATATGTGATGGTATATATTACAAAAATTTAGATTTTGCGGACTGTACATGATGTTATTGTGAGAATGCGTCAACCTTGATTTAAGAACTTGGTACGTTCTTCAATTATGTTATGGAAGAACACCTCAATATATATACTTGCATGTGCGTTTGAAAATTTGCTTTATTTTAAGAAGTATTAATACGATTTATCATTTATTATTGAAGAGGGTGGCTTAATAAAAATTTACTGAGTACTCACTACTGTATATGTGCATTGCCATTGTTTTAAAAAACGAAACTGACACCAACCTCAAATGCATACGTATAGATCAACATTCAATGTCAGTCTCTCTGTCAATTCATATTCCAAAGTATTTTAAGAAAAAAATTCGGTATACACTGTTTTATTGTTACATAAGTATTGTTATTTTACCCAAAATTAAATCAGCCATGCAAGCAGACATATAGCATAGAATTTTAGGTGTAATGATATATTGAGCCAGTATTATTGAGTATATTGGTATTCTGGTAAACCCTTGGCTATATGTATATATATATATATATATATATATATATATATATATATATATATATATATATATATATATATATATATATATATATATATATATATATATATATATATATATATATATATATATATATATATATATATATATATATATATATATATGAGTATATATATAGCAGGGGGGAGAGAGAGAGAGAGAGAAAGAGGCAGGTTGGATATTTTCCACAGAACTTAAAAGAGAATTATTATAACTTATAAGACACTTACTATACGATACAATACTTTCAATTGCGACATAACTATATACCTTTAAATAGATTCCCAAGGCTATATGGCTATATGTATATATATGTATATATATGTATATATATATATATATATATATATATATATATATATATATATATATATATATATATATATATATATATATATATATATATATATATATATATATATATATAATTAATTCTTGTTGTCCGTAATTGAACGAAGAGTGCTCAATACCAATATACGATAGAGCTTAAATAATTCTTTATATATATATATATATATATAGGCCTGATAGATTTTCCACAGAACTTAAAAGAGAATTATTATAACTTATAAGAAACTTACTATACGATACAATACTTTCAATTGCGACATAACTATATACCTTTAAATAGATTCCCAAGTTTTCACCTTTGATATGATAATCCTGCATGGGTATTGGCTACTATTGCTTTGCAATTATATCAATATATCAAAATTTCTGTCAACTTCTATTCCGTCTATTACAGATTTGAGATTTGGTTAGAAATTTACAGTGTATTACGAATAAGCACTTACCGAGCAGATAAACAATTATCTGTCATCACAAAGTGACGTAAGCCAAGCAAATACCAGGTATTTGTATTCTGATAATGAACTGTACAGATCACCAAGCAGTATGATAATTTAACGACGACCAAATTTTACTTTCTTTTCAAACATAAACTTTTAATTAGTATAAAGTCACGAAATTCTGAAAAAATGTAAGACGAATATTCTCTAGTGTTCATAAATATTCTCTAATGTTAATGCTTTAAATGAAGCACGACCAATTTCTAAAGCTCAGAGTGGGATAAATTTTGGGGTGTGGGAGATTTCGATTCTTATTCAAATGCGCTCTTGCAGTTTCTTAGGGCTGAGGAATTTTGCTTTTTTAAAACTTTTACTTTCCTTTTTGCTCAAAATCATTGATAATCTGTGGTGAAATACTATAGATGTTCATTGCTCAACTTATTCAAGACGTTTTTGCCTTTTTGGGTGTTGAATTAAGGCAAACGCAGGTCAGTCGTTCAAAAGTCGACATTGAAAGGTTTATATTTAGTTCTTAAAGCATGTAACATACAACAAACAACATTCAGTACAGAAGACGGAATATCTGTACTTTCTCCTGTCTCGTTTATATTTTCTATTGTCTTATTCTATGTCTGCATTCTGTTTGTCTATTTCTGTATGTCAACTGACCAGTAACTGATCTCAAAACTAAACTGGATAGTGCATCTGCATAAATCAAGCCAATGGCGGTCCAATCTCGTACCCAGAGCATGCCCGTTCGCAGGTTAGGGACGGCCATGCTCTGCATGGTCACCACAAGTTTAATGGTGACACATATTGGAATAGATTAATTTGTGGTCATAATTTATTGCTGGGAAAGATGCATATATATTGTCTGGACAAAAAATGTTCATCATTGGCTTCTTCTAAGAGGAAGTTTTGTTTTTTTCAGAGGTCACATTTGAAAAGACATTTGCGTAATATTATATCTTTATGTACTATTTAAAAAACGAGCAGGAGTGTTTTATTAGGTTTAAAGCCACGAGCGCGCAGCGCAAGTGGCTTTAGACCTAATAAAACACGACCTGCGAGTTTTTTAAATGGCTTCAAAAACGTTTGCATAATAAGTCAAATCTTTATATAAAAATCTTTATATAAAAATCTTTATATAGTTTGCATAACAATGGTCTTTTTTTAAAGTGTTCTTTAGCTGGTATAAAGACGTATGCACGTGACTAATTTCTTACTCAAGATTGGATAATTGCTTCATGAATTATTAATGAGGTTTTGAATATTCTATTAACTACTAGCGCAGCAGTCACCCTCAGAGCAAGCGTTTTTTCCCTCTGAGATCGTGGGCTTGATTCTCGCTGCTGCGAACACTTCGCTGATATCTACAAAGAGTCATGCAGTCAACGCTCCAGGTGTTTCGGTTTCATTCCAAAGGGAATGTCGACAGGATGGGTTGAAATAAGTCCCGAACTGACCCACTGTTGCTGTACTCCGTGATCAAACATTAGTCATAAGGTTGCAGCCCCCTTAAAGCAACTCTTCGAATCAATCTGCAAGTTGAGCTACATCGATACCATTCGCAGATTGTGCACACATTGAGAAATAAGTTTAATTCACATTATAAATGGAGTTATTTATTACATTCATAACAGTTTACATCGCAACTAGCACTGCCCGCCCCCGTTTTTGTCTTTGCATATTATATTTCATTTTACGATGAATAGTTCAGTTGCGGAAATTTACTTTTTTGGTGGTGGGGCAAAGCCACCTGAATTTCATACACACCCCCCATTTAAACTCACATTTGGCTGTTTTTAACATTTTGTCGGGTTAAAGTTTTCGATAAATACTGTTTATGGCAAAGGTGGTGGTGAACTTTTCCAGGATGGAAATCGAAATTGCCTTATCCCACCAAAATTTCCGCCACTAAACACGTCAATCATATAGCAGGTCTAATTCTATCGTAACCTAGTGCGTTTTTGTTACTCCATACAGTTAATCGGTGCAATTACTTGACGTCTATGGATGGTCCTGAATACATAGGGCTTTTTTGATGTCATGATCAGTTTAGAAGACATCAATAATTGTTAGTTGGTGATACTGATGGTGTCATGGTGATGATATTGTTATGCTCAAGTTAAATTCTTATTATTTGAAAGATTTTGCAAATGTAGTGACATTAATAGGCCTATATCGTCTTCAAACATCGAGTGTTTTAGACAGCGAGGGGTATGTATTGCATTGATAATATTATGATTTTTGATGTTCATGCAGTTGTCAAAACGTATTTTCATTTCTTTGTTATAATTCTTTTCAAATGCTGTAATTGGCATACAAAAATTTGACTACAGAAACAATGCCATGTTTTCATGCATCAGTTTCTAGCACAATCGTTAACACATGCTGCATTGTCAAACCCCAGCTTTTCTAAAGCGGTATCTAATCTTAGACAGATAGAGTACGGGCCCTTTACATTTGAAACGTTGCTACCACTTCCTTCTTGGAATATAACTTGGCCATCGTCAGAGGAATTTTCTTCACTCCACGTACTACTACCATCACTATCGTTATCGTCGGAGCTCGTCTGTTCTAGTGATGCGTTTTCATGCGAAGTGGAACTTGTTGACTTGGGCTGTTCTGGTGGGAGAACGTCAACCGTTTCCGAAACATCATCACCATCATCTTCGTCGGAGCTCGTTGTCTGTTCCGATGAGGGGTTTTCATGCAAAGTGGATTTTGTTGACTTGGGCTGTTCTGGTGGGAGAATGTCAACCGTTTCGGAAACATCGTCACCATCATCGTCGTCGGAGCTCGTTGTCTGTTCCGATGAGGCGTTTTCATGCGAAGTGGAACTTGTTGACTTGGGCTGTTCTGGTGGGAGAACGTCAACCATTCCGAAAATATCATCACTATCATCATCTTCGGAGCTCGTTTGTTCCGATGAAGCATTTTCATGCCAAGTGGAACTTGTTGACTCGGGCTGTTCTGGCAAGCGAAGCTCGTCTACTTCGCAAACACCATAAGCGAAAACCTGTTTCTTCTCATTTTTGTCATGAAAGGAAACAAGAGAGCCTGAGTCTCCGCCTTTTAAGAATGGACCACCACATCCTTTTACAACGATTGCATTTTGAAATAAGTTCCCTTCGTCGCTGTAACTAACATTGCACGAAACAATATGGCCGCAGGTCAATGCCGACGAATATCCGATTTTCTCCACCTTCACTGGATTCTGACCAGTCATGTCAAGCAATTCATCCCATATACTACTCCAATCCGGAGAATTAACACCCGTTATTTTGCAATCAATTTCAGTATCTATAATTTTCAGAGACAAAATGTCACATTCATCATCAAAATGATAATTGTGAAAATCACCAAGGGCCGTATAGTTACTTCCATCGTCTCCAAATGGGATGGGCTCGTTGTTGTCTTCTACGCTGCCTTCTGTAAACCAATATTCTTTTTCTTTGGCTTCATCAACATAAGTTGAAAGCGAACTGCAGATTTCCTGGATGTCTTCTACCTTATTAAATGCAGCATTGAAAAAGGTTTCATCATTTGCACAACCAACATGGAAGCAGGTGAGTGCATAATGGTGTCCATGGGAGTAGCAAAACATGGTTAATGTTCCAGTTCCTCGCACCTCGGGTAAACCATCTCTCTCGTTTTCCTCAGGTATTCGTAAAGGGCTTGGATCGTTATAACGCCTGTTAATGCAAGCTAGTACACCACCACCAGGTGACGCGAGAACCGACGATACAGATGATGATGCCGACGATTCGGCACTTGATTCACTTGAATCTGCCAAATATTTTATTTTTGGTTTCCTTTTAGGCTCTTGCAGGAGTTCAAAATACTCCTTTGGGTAACACTTAAATTTGTCTTCAAGATCGCGTCGTACAACTGATTTCTTCACACCTCTTTTAACTGTGAGAAAAAGATGTAGACGAGGGATCTTTCTGTTGGGACCAGTTATACCATATGCTCCACACAACCAAGGAAAACTATACAGAAGTGAATGCAGTATTAGACTATTCGTAATACAGAAACAGCTACCAAACTTAATTAATTTATAGTTTTACTTTCATATGAACACATTGCCGTCCAAACAGGATCGAGATGATATTTCTTTGATGTAACGTAACGCGTTCATTGTTTCATTTCAAGTTTTTAATTTTGTGAACTAGAACAAAATTAATTACTATAGACGTGCAAGTTACGACGCGTGTAGTCGCAACGATTTGTCAACATGCCTCGCAAGACGTCAGATTGTCTTTTTAATACGTACTATCAAACACTTGCAACAAAGCAGGCGCCGTTCCAAAATTACTTTAAATTTTTCAATACTTTAGTTTAACTGACACCATAAATCCATGCGTTGAAACGGAAGGTCGTTCCAGTTACGTTCATTTCAATGGAAAAAACATACCTTTTCAGTTCTTTGTGAATTTCCTTTTTCAGCTTTCGCTTAGAGTCGAGGAAAGTAGCTTTAAACCACGTGAACTGTTCATGGATTTCGTTGTGTTTCCGCTTGGTTTCTACATTTGCAAGAAATATTTAACAGTTTTTGAATGAAATTACATGAGCAGGATATGAAAAATTATATATCAAGCCCGAGGTTTGTGTTATCAACCAAAGCGAGAGATCAAGCGCAAAATGTGTTTCAATGTGTTTTTTTTAGGTCTACTGTTTCAGAATGAATTATTTTAAACATAGGCAGCCCACTAAACGACTGAATTTAAATTAAAACTACAATGAAATTATAAAATTTAACGAAAATAATCACAAATTAGCGAAATATATTGCAAAATGTAGCTTATATTAAATCTCCACTCGATTGACCTATCGGCGAACTGACGTATATTAAGGTATACTTTAATATACGTCAGTTCGCCGATAGGTCAATCGAGTGGAGATTTAATATAAGCTACATTTTGCAATATATTTCGCTAATTTGTGATTATTTTCGTTAAATTTTATAATTTCATTGTAGTTTTAATTTAAATCCAGTCGTTTAGTGGGCTGCCTATGATTTTAAACGATTAAAAAAACTGTAAACAGTTGTTTCGAATAATGGAATCACAAATCACTCAAAAAGAGAAATCCCATTCCCGTTTCCAAAATGTTTGATCCCTTTCTCAGCGGTTAAATGACCCAGTCTCAGTGCAGTAAATCGCACTTTCCGAGTCCAAAAAGAAGCAAAACACGAGATATTTTTTCGCATGCAGTTAATAAAAGCAAATAAACTAAACTAAACTAAACTAAACTAAACTAAAAATCAAAATTGTAAGCATAATCACTGCAGGTAGGCCTATATACTATCTAATCTAAAAGCTTTTTTTAATTACCTCGCACTTGCACTGATGTCGATTCTTTTTGGCTAGACGAAACTTTATCGTAACCTACATGCGTAGTGTACAACACATCATTGTAAACTGAAAACAAAAAATTGATATCTTAATCTGATCCAATTATTATATCCAATCAGCGAGCCGTTGCCTCACGAGGTTTCATATACAGGGCCGCACAGAGAAATTTGGGGGCCCGAGTGATTTCCTATCGTCAAAGACTCTTGAATTTTATGTGCTCTTTTATATTAAAGATTGATTTCCATATTCTTGAACATTTTATAGAACAATTAGGCCTGTTTTATACGTCGAATTTCGGCCGCGTCGAATGCAATTCAAACAATAGATAATGAGATGATAAACCTCATTAAGTTTCATAATCTATTGTTTAAATTGCATTGGACGTATAAAACAGGCCTTAGGCTTAGTATAGGTTATTTCCTTCAATGCCTTCAATTGTGAATATTTATATGTAACATTTTCAATGCGTATTCTACACTTAAATAGTTCAGGTGAGGCGGGGAGTTCGGGGAAAATTTTGAAATCAGAACTCCTAGAATAGCAATTCCTGTATTCTGCCTTCTGGGAAAATATTCAACTGCATGTGATTTTTGTGCATATTATGTTACTTTATCCTTTTTGTCCCATGCAACCCTTCTGGGCGGCCCTGCCCCTGTATACATATAGCTACATACAGTTTGAATCCGATGTATAATCGTTGTCGTCAAACTCGAGTTGTTCTATCTTGCTTGCGATGCTGTCGATATCATTTTGTTGACTATACTGGCACACTCCCAGCGCACATAGTTGACAAAGTTTCCTTTGATGCGGAGCAGACATCTGCTGGGATATATCTGTTCTCGGTTGTACTGGTGGTGGGAACATCAATTTCACCATAGAACTTTTGTTGCACTTTATTCAGCAGTTCTGTGACCACACGTTCTACGTCTGAATCCTCCCACTTAGCAGTTTCAAATACGTCGTTGCAATTTTTGCACTTTTGTCCCCCTAGAAACAGCTTCACGTTACCACGTCGTTCATTTTGGGAAGGAGGAAGACGATAGTGAAATATTGCTCCACCGTTAACGGACGTCCATCTATTGCTGCATGTACTATACAGTCAAACCTTGCCATTCCTTTGCGTCGCATTTCTAGCCATCCGCTTTCCTGCTCTACATTGCTTACTATTTCCAAATTCCACGGGTCATCCAGGTCATAGAACTGGTCGTCGAATTTTGTCTTCCATTCTTGATGAGCCATATTGCTGTAGTCTAAAACAATTATAAACTAAATGCTTATCTCATCAGTTTTTTTCAAACAGTTTGTATATGACATATCGTCTAATTTCTCTCTTTCGACACAGTAAATAAAACCTATAATTGCTAATTGTAAAAATTGTCAAAACCTAATTAAAAACTAAGACTCAAAGTGTGGCATATTAAAAATATCATTCATTGGTCATATATGCAAAGGATTTAAAAACGTGTAAATGGATTTATTAAACCGTGAGATTGTCGGATTGGAGGGATTCAACTACCAATTCGACGTTTCGAGCGAAGGCTCTTTGTCGTCTAACTTCCCGGCGACGAAGGCGTTGGCTTTTTCAACACAGACCGACCGCCTTGGGCAAAACAAAAATAATTCCATAGGGAAGTTAGTGACGATGAAGGACCTTCGCTCGAAAAGTAGTTGAATTCATGTAGTTGAATTCTTCTCAATCCTGACAAACAGACCGTAATTCGGGTTTATTAAACCTTGTGTATACAATAACATACACATGGAAAACACTTTAACTGATCATGACATACACCCCTTAGCCCTTAATATAGGTCTGGTTCGGACGGTCGGACGAAGCACCTTCAAAACGTCGAAAATAGTTCCAAGTTTTGAGGAATGTATGCCAACATATAAATGTCAACTAATTTCCAATTCTTTGTTCCCGGCATTGCATGCGGCCGTGCAGCAGTCGACGGAAACTTCTAACATTTTTCACACACAATTAAAAAAATAATTTTCCAACTTACATAAAATTTCTTCGATTTCAGATCAACTCTGCCAGCTAGCTTCACCAAGTAATTTGAACTGCGCAATGAATGAAATATTTATAATATTTTCTATAAAATGAAACTAGACGTGTAGTTAAGTTGTTGCAGCCGCAAAAAATGAAAACAATTACAAAGCAGTTTGGGACCTGTTTTGCCCGTTGCTATAATAATGAATTTATCACATCAACTCGGTGGCGAGAACACGAATAGGAATGGAGGCGTCTGCTCCCCTCTCCACTTTTCTTCGAGACCAATTTTGCAGTTTCTGATGAGAAACAAGTCCCGAGAGAGTTTTATCAATGAAAACACTTAAAGTCAGGGTGCCAAAAATTGAAGTATCTAGTATCGCCTTATTTTGTGTCTATATTGTATATTAAATATTCATAATTCTCTGTTTATACCTGTTAAAACAATTTTCTTAGTGGTTAGATTTTAAAACCGCGTTGGTTTTGCCAGGGGCGCACATTAGGGGGGGTGTGGGGGGGTGTGTGTGACACCCCCCCATGTTTTGTGAAATATATCTAAAAAGTCGGTCCTGAAACCTGAATGGGACGAAAAAGTCGGTCCGGCTAAAATCTGAAAGATATAATTTTGTGTCGATTTATATGATACTATCAACTTCCGTGTTGCAACAGTTCAGCCAACATAATGCGATCCGATTACTTAAAATGCGCATTGTTAGTCTTGTCGTAAAAGCTGAAACTTTGGAAGGCGGAAGTAAATCAGCGGCGTAGCCAAGATGGGGGCTCGGGGGGCTTTGCAATGGGCAGAAGGACTGCCCTTGTGGAAAGCTGAAATCCGGGCAGAAGTTGGGGTGGGGGTACGATGTGTGAATAATGATACCCATCTCTTCTGTTTGCCAATAAAAGTTGAAGTCTTCCCTACCTAGAATCCTAACTCCAGTACAAAATGCCTATATATCGTTGTTTTAATGCACTAAGTGTCAATTGAAACCCCGGCACCCCGACCCCCGGGAAAGAGCGGGGAAATTAACATTTTGACAATGTTAAACTTTGGTAATTTCCCCGCCACCGGAGGAATATTGACTGTTAAAGTTACCGCCCCTATGGCCCGGCACTTTGCAAATTTTCACGACTTGGGAAATGGGAAATCGTTGAAGTATAAAATGTTCACAACATGTGAAGGCAACTGCTTGATCTTAAACTTTGATCCGCATCAAAAGATACTGAATAATCTACGTTTCGACTATTTTGCAGTCATCATCAGGAAAGTGAAAATATATTCCTTTTTTTTTAAGAAAAACTATGAGGAAACAATGATAAAACGGACAAAAGTTTATAAAATATCTTCTCTGACTTCGAAGATTCCGCCATGTTGCCACGACGATAAACACGTTCCAGTCCACTTTCGTATCAGCCGCGCGTTAAAGTCCGGCTAATAAATTGACTTGTTATTTCCCCTGTACCCCGGGGGAAATGGTGCATTAAACCCACGTTAATCCATGGCCATTCCCCCGTTAATTCCCCGCCCGGGGGTCGGGGGGCCGGGGTTTCAATTGACTAGTGCATAAAGCACATTTGAACTTGAATTTGCGCTCAAAGCAGCACTCATGACCGACTTATACAAAAACGAAGACATGCTATTTTACTGTTGTATTTGCGTGTACAATACAATGTTTTACATAAATATTTTTTCGATCTAACAACATTAGGCGACTTAAAAATGCCTTTTTATGGTTGTAACTGTTCTTCAAACCTCGTCCTAAAATACGTGAAATAGCATCCTAATGAATCTAGAAATTCAAAATTTTCCTCGTGCCTATGCCTATGGCGCTCGCATCCGAAATCCATAAAAATTTTGCCCCCCCCCCCCCTTCGAAAGTTTAGACCACTGCAAAAGTTCTGAAAAACTGAACGTTTATTTAAACTCTATACATAAATATTTTTCGATCTAATAACATTAGGCGACTTAAGGGGGGGGTACACATGGATTGATGGCCATTTTTGAAATGGCTGTAATTTTAAAGATATTCACCAGAGTTATGACAAACTATATATCAGTAGAAAGCTTATGACCTATAGAAACTAAAAATACTAATCACTAGTACCTAACGTCCTTTGTAACCTGACACCAGGCCGGCAATCATACCACATGCTGTGCAAAACTAGGGTGCATTTGAGAAAAGATATCTGCTTATAAATTGCTTGGAATTTTAAGAAATTTTATCAGTAAGTAGTATAGGCATCATTATCTTAAATGAGCATAGAACTTTTTTGTATGATAAATCTAGTGGTCACAGCAGAGGTACAAAGTTAACATAGGTTTTTTCGATAATATTTTTTGCCATAAAATGTATTCTACACAAGATACAGAAATTTCCTATGCTTAATTAAGACAGCTCTAATAAAAGAATAAGCCCTGAAAATTTCAGGACAATTGGTTAAATACATCATGAGATATCTTTTCTCAAAGACGGAAAATGTACATTCCGAGAAAACAAGTGTTAAAGTTTTTAAACAACTGTTCGAGCTGTTCCTGACAGGTTTCAGGGACTTTAGCCTAATTTTTTGTCATTAGAAGTACTTTTAGCACTTCAGAAGCCTCCAGCCTCATAGGTTGTCCCTTCTGCTTCTCATAGAGCTTCTTCTCTCGGTTTTCTTTTGGAGCTGCTCCACCTGTCGACGTCTGTTGTTTATTTCAGATGTCTGGCGGTTAGACTTTCTGACCTGTTTCTTGTCTTTTAAGAGCAAACTTAGTTTTTCCTGCAGTTTGATGTTTGGTTTAAAAGATGTTCCTGTGTGTTAACTTAAATGACTCTATTGGTATAGCTAAATTTTCCATAGTTTTCTTTGCCGAACCCTCTTGCTGGTAATAAGGATGTTTAAAGATGCACACTCCACTCATCGTGCTTACCAAAGGAACATGCAGACCAACATTTACCACAGTTTTTTGTATATGTGAATCAATTGTCAATACCAAATTACATGATTTTGTAAGATAACATTGTCTGTAACTGTATTCTTGTCCTATTGCTGCAAGTGGTACACTCGGTAAACATATTCAGCCCAAAACAAGCTCTCAGACTGACAGACTTGGTACACCTTGACATGTAATTACAGTACCTAAAATGCAGTACAGAAACAACCTCATTAATATTAATACCAAGAAGCATTAAAATAGTAAAATTATAACAATGAAGCAAGAAATAATGTATTGATATCTGTACCAAAATTGGGTAGAGAAAATCGATCTCTTGATATCATAATATTGCAAATATGCAATAATTACTAATTATATTATTAACATTTTTGAGTTATTGTATACTAGAATCAATCATTCAATGATAGAAAAATACTTACATCCACAACTTTTAAGTTCAGCAGAATAAACGTTTGAAGATCTGTTTATAAGACGTCCAAGAATCCAAATCGAAGATGACTGTTGATATTTGGCATTGAATGCCAATTGAATAATGCCCGATTATTGCCTGAATGTGTTCACGTTTTATCGTCGTCTTTATAGCGCATTTCTTCACCCCAGTGAATAAAGTTTCGTTTTAATGTTTTCTGTGAACCATTATTAGTTATTTTTAACCATATGTTAAGAAATATATACACAAAAGTGATCAATATTTATTAAATATTGAAACACATTTTCGAGTTTGTTCTGTTTGAATCACCAGTTCTCAAAAAATGCATCTATGCGCATAATCGCCACGTAAATCCGCTGCAAAATCATCTAGAGATGAGCCTGTATCATTATTTTATATTAGGGAGGGGAGGGACAGCAGTATATTGGTAAAAACATGAAAAATATGAAGGATTCTGCCTTTCGTTACCATGGAAACCAAGCTAAAAATTATAGTGAGGTGGTTAAAAACAGCTCCTGACAGAACAATTTTTTAAATTCAAGCAAATAAATACTTTCACAACATCAATTACATGCCACAGTAACTATTTAGCTCAAAAAATGAAAATCGATTTTTTCAAATGATTTCATGTGTACCCCCCCCTTAAAAATATAATGCCTTTTTGTGGTTGTAACTTTTCTTCAAACCTGGTCCTAAAATACGTGAAAAAGCGTTCTAATGACTCTAGAAATTCAAAATTTTCCCTCCGAACGGTTTAGACCGCTGCAAAAGTTCTGAAAAACTGAACGTTTATTTAAACTGTTGGAATACTATCCCCGTCTTACCGTCTATGCACTTTAAATAGTTGGCTTTTCTTACCAAACAGAAATACTACAAAAGTCGGTCCCAAAACGTAGGACACCCCCCCAAATTTTTTTCGAATGTGCGCCCCTGTGTTTTTGCGTGGAGTTGTTTTTCCAGAACGCAGTAAATGCCATTTGAATGAGCGAGTGTGGTTAGGGGGTGGGCGGGGGGTATTATGAACATTGTTTCAGGGTTACTTCATATAAGCAAAATATTGTGGTGCTTAAATTTTCCTGTTTCAGTGGGCAGAGATATTAATTCATTCTTTGCATTCCTTACGTAATAAGAATTTGTATAATCATCAGTTAGCCATCTTTTGCAAAAAACCCAACGAAGCACGCATATTCCTCAATGACACCGTAATAATTTTCATTTATTTTTGCTATCTAACAGAAAGAATGATTGTAAAGTCCTAACCGAATCTCAATGGACCTTTCCCCTTATAACTAAAATTTCGATCTGTACAAAAATTTCATCACAGCTTGAAAGAGCATCACAAAATTAGTAATAATCCAAAGTTTTGTTGCAAAATCTTGTAAAATGCGGATAATATAGCCTTGCGAAGTTTGCCGTTTTTCAGTCATTTTGTATTACAAACGGGAAATTGACATCCGATTCGGGGGTTGGGGCTGCAATTTCCCGTTTGTAATGCAAAATGACTGAAAATTGCAAACTTCGCAAGGCTCTATTTTCCTCATTTTACAACATTTCGCAACGAAACTTTGGAATATTACTAATTTTGTGATGCTCTTTAAAGCTGTGATGAAATATTTGTCTAGACTTGCCTAGATCAAAATTTTGGTTATAAGGGGAAAGGTCTATTGGCTCCTATAAATGCTTACAGATGTAAAATAAATTGTGAGTATTACTTGTGATCGCATTTCATTTTCTCCTAACCTCTTTATTTATCAAACACAAAGACTTTACTTCCTTCCATCGTGAGCTAGCAACTATAAGCGTACGTCGAAAAATTATAAACTTTCCAGAGTTTGCCAGAATAATGTACAATAATTTCAAAATAAAAAGATGACAACAGCTGCAAGATTACGGGTCATTCGCGCAGGTATGTTCTTGCATTTCTATTTTAAAAATCGGCAATTATGAAGCATATTTAATGCCGTGTAAAATCAAGGAGACAAGCGACTACAAAAGCGTCGCATTATTTACTTGATCAGATAAGTAACACAGGAAAATTCGGTCAAGATGTTGACTTTTGAACGTGGTTTATTGACCGTATTAAAACAGGTTGTTCGGCATTAAAAACTGGCCGAACAAATCGATTAAAGATCAATGCCTTGCCTATATTTGTTTGGGTTTCGGCATGGACAATTACTCTTAAAATATTTTATTGTTTTGGAATGTTTTTGAATGTTGCTATTATATTATATGTCACAATTATATTATTTAAACCGTTTATATGTTTTGAGAGTATTAATCTGTTCTTCATTTGTGACATGGAATGTATTTTTCGATAGCAACTGTTGACATATTATAGCCTATATTTTTGCGGCATACATTTGGTTTATTATAAATATTATAAACAAACATATTTTTTATACAACTCTGTATGATTTTCTAAACTCCGCATTTGCTGTGTTGTGACAGAATTTTTTATGGTTTAAAGTTTAAAATCTGAAGTATTTTGACATTTGATTGTCTATAAAGGAAGTCATATTTATTTATATCGTAAAAGCATTTAAACTTAAAAGCCTATTATATTAAATTGTCATTTTGATAATGCATTGAATTTCCTCTTGTTAATATTAAATATGCCAAAAGAGATTTCCTATTAAATATTAATTTTTCCATGTAAACTTATTAAGCTACAATACATCCTAATGTTTCCATTTCATCTTTTGGGACAATCTGAGAAAAATGTACGGAATGATATAATTATACGTATCTCAAATCAATTGTGTGATAGCACACAGTCAAGTAAAAATTGTCTGCTGTTAGACAGAGTAGCATAACCAAGCCGCAATGTGCCAATTGCTGTTGAAAATTGTGAGAACTGCAAATGACATGTGATAAATGATAATGCTGCTGGAAATGATATTATCAATGAGAATTTTTGTTGATGAGGATTTTAAATTTGATTCTTCTAAGGGCTTTGTTGCCACAATAATTATGAACAGCGGGGTATTTTTAAAAGAGAAACTGAATTTAACTTTGAGTTATTTTTTCTTTATTATTCTGAATGCATTCTAAAACGTGACTATGTGACAAATGATAGTGCTCTAACATTGTTAGTCTAAGTAATTTTAGAACAATGTCCAAAAGCTATAAATGCAATGTACATCATGTTCTGTTTTTGAAATATTGAGAAAGACAAAACTACCAAAATATTGCTGTTGGTCTGCCATCGAAATGTAAAATATCAACAGCAGTTTTTGCAGATGAGGATTAACCCATTAAGCTGCAGAGCTTCCCCATTGACAAGTAAAATCGTCTGGTGTTAGACAAGCAGAAAAATAAGTAGGGCGCACTGGGGCACATTGCGGCTCAGTGGGAACAACTAACAGATTTTTTGGTTATACCCATTAAGCTGCAGAGCTTTCCCATTGACAGCTTTGTTGCTTTTTCTGACGGCTTTGTTGCTACAGTAATTATGAACAGCTGGGTATTTTTAAAAGAGAAACTGAATTTAATTTTGAGTTGTTTTTCTTTATTATTCTGAATGCATTCTAAAACATGACTATGTGACAAATGATAGTGCTCTAACATTGTTAGTCTAAGTAATTTTAGAACAATGTCCAAAAGCTATAAATGTACTGTACATCATGTTCTGTTTTTGAAGTATTGAGAAAGACAAAATTACCAAAAAATTGCTGTTGGTCCGCCATCAAAATGTAAAATATCAACAGCAGTTTTTTTAACCCATTAAGCTGCAGAGCTTTCCCATTGACGAGTAAAATCGCCTGGTGTTAGACAAGCAAAAAAATAAATAGGGCGCACGGGGGTGCATTGTGGCTCAATGGGCTAACCCATTAAGCTGCAGAGCTTCCTCATTGATGAGTAAAATCATCTGGCATTAGACAAGTAAAAAAATAAGTAGGGCGCACTGGGGTACATCGCAGCTCAATGGGTTAATCAAAATTGTAAGGACTGCAATGGAGTGCCTTGCAACTTGGATCAGTGTTCACTTGAATTTGAATTTATTGAATTAGTTATCAGCTTTACAGTGACAACAGGAGAAAGAAACAGGGCAAAGCCCCAATTGACATCAAACCCCTGACGGCTAAAAAACATGATAAAATATTAATAATAAAATTAGTGGTACAGGTATTGCAGTTATGCAGTACATCCTATAACTATTACTTTTTATTCCGAGCCACTCAAATATTTTTGAAAACAATTTCCCGATAAATCCGAGAACAAACATTCCTGAAAATTTTGACATGAAAACATGATACAGTTTTTGGGATGAGAGAAAGGGTGTTACTAATTAAGGGGAGGGGTAATGTGTGGGGGTACCAATCCTGAAACATGAGAAATATAATATCCAGTGACCTTAAAACATTAAAAATAAAAGGTTTAGCGCTTAGGCCATATAAAATAAATTCCTTGATTCTCATCACCGCCCGACAATATTTTGGTTTCCGCGTTGATATATTTTTGTATTTTGTTATAAAATATAAATTTACCGCCCGACCGAGCATCATCAGAGATTTAGTTAATTTTATATTTTATATTGGAATTTTTGCGATATAAAAGTGTTTTATCATATTGCAACATGTTCAGGGATGCTTGGAATACTGAAGGAAAAAATGGGCTTATAGCCTTATTACAACGATTTGTGTGGACCCTTATGCACTGTTCATTAGTGCATGTGCAATAATCCACTTATATTAGCGTTCTTCTATAATATATTTAAGGGCAAATATAAAAAGATGTCCCTCTCCAATTTTTTAAATTTTAAACTTTTTTTTATATTTTGACATAAAATATAAAATATAAACCTCCCGCCTCTTGGGACTTTTTAAAATTTAGCGATGAAAATCAAGGAATTTATTTTATATGGCCTTATGTAAAATAACAAATTTATTAGGAACCTGAAATACGTACTGTAAAAGGAGCATTAAAATGTAAGCAACAACCATAGTAAGCAAAGGCAAATAACAGTCCGTACTGGGTGTGGGTTACATTTGCATTCATGATTTATGAAATTTGAAACCTGCATTTCCCAATCAAAACATAGCTAAAATCAAGACACAAATGATGGAAGATATTGTCCAGAAAGTCTTCAAATACTGCTAAAAATGGATATTATATATGCTAATACAGTACATGCCATCCATGACAGGATTAAAAAATGTTTAAATTAACCCATTAAGCGCCAGCGCTCTCCTCTTGACGAGTAAAATCGTCTGGCGTTAGACAGAGTAAAACACTAAAGTAGGGTGCGTCAGGGTGCAATGCGACTCAATGGGTTAAAAAAAGATGACTGAACGAAGAACAAATTATGAAATTACCCCAACACAGAGCAGAAAAATACCCTATTAATTACCCCCTTTATTAATGTGTTACCATTTTTTTGTTCTCAATTATAGTGACCCTACTGTTGCTGTTAGCAAGAGAGTCTGTATCGATATTGTTTAACAAGACTTCATACATTGAAACAAAGCCTTTAGACATTACAAAACGATTTACTCTATCGTTCAGAACTTGTGAGGGCGGTAGCCTTCTACGACAAATTGGGAATAATGGTTACTTTGAACTTGCAGTTTTGCCTGGAGTAGTGGACTATGGAACAAATCGATTCACTGAAAGCTCATTAGCGTTAAGATGGAGAACAGCTGGTAGTCTTAACTTGACAGTTTTAAATGTTGGCAACAAGTCGGATCAAAATATACCATATCATGTAGTGTTTACACCTAGAACTGCCAGTCTGAATGCAACGTTGTCTGTCAGTCTTGGTAGTAAGGTATATGTAGTTGACGTTCCTCATACAATATATAATGTTGTTGGCAAAAATTTGACCCTAGGGCAAGGGTTTATTGGTTGTATTACATTTGGAGACAAATTTGATGTTGTAAATGCAACAAAACGAGTTGGGACATCAAAAGATTGCCCTTTGGATGGCGGGGAAAGATGCAATCGCAAAGGTAAGACGGCTGAATATGACACGTATTAAAGGCTGGATTTTGATGGAAATAGTGGGGGAGGTGCGGTGGTTTAGCTCACGACCCCCATGGAAAGTTAGGGCTTAGAACGGGTCAAAGTCACATAGTGTACATTATAACTGTACAACTCAACCAATTTTACCCTTTATTTAATACAATTACTACAAAGTTTCTTTCAAAACATTGCATTGAAAAAGGGTACTTGACACAGAGATAATTGGCTATCACTGTTTCAATTTGACAGAAAAAAAAAACTTTCTTACGAAGTGTTGACTCTAAGCAACCAAAAATGTCAAATTTTCACTTTGATTTATCATTGCAACTTTCCCAAGGGGAGGTAGGTGCATGACTTTTCAGAGGAGGTGCAAAAATTCTAAGGGGAGGTGCAAAACAATCTCGGGGGAGGTACGCATTCCCCCACACCTCCCCTCAAAATCAGGCCATGATATACATGTTTGTTGTTCTGTTACTTTTTACAATTTATCTTTTGTCTATAAAGATATGTGCAGTGACTGGATATTTGCTGTAGCTAGCAGTCAGTACAATAGATTCGCTTGTTAAAGTGCAGTACTGTATGTTTGAAAATAGGACTGTAGATATAACAACCTCGACATGTTTACGTATCTAACCTTGATATTTAAAGCATTCTGAGTATTTTCTCATCAGCTCACAAATCAATTAAACTATTTCAAGAAATAAACACGTTCTAACACTAGAAGTTTTACTAAATACATCTCTATTCAAAAAGCTGAAAACGCATCGCTAAACAAATAATAATATACAGTATGGTCAAGTACATTTTTATTAGGGTGGCGCTGGACTTCTTTAGTGGATGCTAGCCATCACTAGGTTGGGTGTCCCCCCCCTGCACGCTCACAGTAAATCTGCCCCTGCAATTTGTAATTGTGCATGTTATAAATAGACAATTCCCATTACAGATTAATTTTATAACTAGGCAAGGAGATGCAAATAAATCACCACAGCTGGAAAGAGCATACTAAAATGAGTAAAACCGCAAAGTTTGGTTTCGAAATGTTGTAAAAAGCAGAAAATATAGCCTTGCAAAGTTCGCAAATTTTGTATACTTTTGTATTGCGTGCGGAAATTGCTACCACATTTGGGCCGAAATGGTTAGCAATTTCCGCACGCAATATACAAAAGTATACAAAATTTGCAAACTTTGCAATGCTACTGTATATTTTCCGCATTTTATACCATTTCGCAACCAAACTTTGCAATTTTACTCATTTTACTATGCTCTTTCTAGCTATGGTGCATGATTTATTTGCATCTCCTTGCTTAGTTTTAAAATTAGTCTATAATGGGAATTGTCAATTACACACAAATACAGTATGTTGTAATGTACATGTATCTCTCTTTGCAGCATGTCCTGACGGCTATAAAGGATACTATTGTGAAATTAATATTGACGATTGTGCTTCGTCGCCTTGCCACCACGCCTCAAGATGTTTAGACGGGATAGCAAATTACACGTGTCAGTGTGGTCCAGCATGGTCGGGCAGAAATTGTGACGAACTGAAAAACGAAACATTGTGCGATGATAATCCATGTTTACACAACGGCATTTGTAGCCTTGTATCGAATTTTAATAATTATACATGTACTTGCCGTGTCCCTTATACCGGTCGGAATTGTAACGAGACTCTGAATCCTTGTGGAAGTATGCCGTGCCAAAATAACGCAACGTGTACAAATGTGAGAGACACTGATTTTTATTGCAAATGCCCCAAAGGTAAGTTTAATGTTAAGTTTAATTTTGTCGAGTTTTGTGGAAACCAAAAAGCATGTGAAATTGTGACACATCTGCATGTCTGCAGATTAATTGTGCACACACAAAAATCTCACATCTTGTAACAAGTTAATCAACAAGCCGTCAACAAGTTGTCTTCGCATGTCACAAGTTGTCAACAAGTTTGGAACAAGCTGTTAACAGGCTTGTTACAAGGTTGTTCCAACAAGTCCGATACAGTCATGATATAACAGACAGTATTGTTACAACCTTGTGTCGTCAACCTTGTAACATTCTTGTTTATCATGACTGTGTCACACTTTTTTTTCTGTGTTAGTGCAATGCACTCAGGTGAATATGATGCTTGTGATGATACTCTGAGTGTATATCCACACTGGGAAGGCTTGAAAAATATGCTTGCATGGCCACGGTGGGAAACGACCTTTAGAACAACCTTGTGACAAGTCTGATAATGCCATCAAGCTTGTTGCAAGTTGTTGACAGCTTGATCCAAACTTGTTACAACAACTGGGAACAAGCAGTGCGAAGACAACTTGTTGACAGCTTGTGAACAGATTTGTAACAGCTTGTTTGCAGACTTGTAACAACTTGTGCGTTTTCACTGTGTACTAAAAACGTGTGTTATCACACGTGAAATCGCACAAGTTGTAACAAACTTGTAGCAGACTTGTAGCAATGCTGTTCCAACAACTTGTCAACAGGATGTGTTTGCACTGATTGTTCCCGGCTTGTTGACAAGTGTTCAACGGCTTGTTGGCAATTTGCTACAAGGTTGTTGAGCTCAACAGCCTTGTTACAAGTTGTTCCAACAACTTGTTATTGTCTTGCAATTCCACACTTTGTCAGCAAGTTGCAAGTGACAACCTTGTGGCAACTTGATAAAATAACAGCATTGTTACAACTTGTTGACAAGCTTGCTCCAAGCCTGCTGCGAACACATCTTGTTGACAAGTTGTGAGTGACAACCTTAAGTTGTAGCAACTTGATAAAATAACAGCATTGTTACAACTTGTTGACAAGCTTGCTACAAGCTTGTTGCGAACACACGAGTTGTACAATGTATATAATTATACAGTATATTAATACAGTATAATCTGTACACATACATGTTTCGGCGTCTTACACGCGTAAAAACCTCACATGTTGTAGCAACATCACTGTTCATGACTGTATCAGACTTATTGGAACAACCTTGTCACAAGTCTGATTATGCCATCAAGCTTGTTAATACAAGTAGGTACAAGTTTATCAGTGCAGTACGACCAATATTACACGTATATACAATACGTTTTCCTATATTAATATTCGCTAACCAGGCTGTCAAATTAATATATTCCCACCATATATTTTCAGGTTTTACTGGAAAACGTTGCGAAAGCGACATCGATGATTGCGCGCGTGTTGACTGTGGTCATGGACGATGCGTTGATGGAATTGCGACGCATGCGTGCAACTGTACTGGCTCTGGTTACACTGGACTTGACTGTAAACAAGGCATCAATGAATGTATGCACACTGGCACGTGCTTGAACAACGCCATGTGCTCAAATTATGCTGGAGGGTTCTTGTGCACGTGCGTCGGTGATTACCGAGGCACAAATTGCGCGGAAAAAATTGATGATTGCGCGTCAAATCCTTGTAAAAATGGTAAGAATTTCGAATTTGTTCATTGTCACGTAAAAGTCTCACAACTTGTCAAAAAGTTGTGTTCGCAACAGGCTTGTAGCAAGCTGGTCAAGAAGTTGTAACAATGCTGTTTTTTATCAAGTTGCTACAAGGTTGTTGATTCGCAACATGTTAACAAATTGTTGAATTGCATGATGATAAAGAGTTGTTGAAACAACTTGTAAGAAGTCTGTTGAGCTCAACAACCTTGTAGCAAATTGTGAACAGGCAGTGTTAACAGTTTGTTGGAACAGCATTGCTACAAGTCTACTACTGCATGTTTGTTACAACTTGTGCGTTTTTACGTGTGTAGATTTCGCGTGCGATAATATAAAGTTACACATGTACAGTAAGAACGCACAATTTGTTACAGTTCTGCAAACAAGTTGTTACAAATCTGTTCACAAGCTGTCGACAAGTTGTGTTCGCGCTGCTTGTTTCTAGTTGTTTCAAGTTTGGAACAAGCTGTTAACAACTTGATACAAGCTTGATGGTATTATCAGAATTTTTTCGCGCAAAGCGAAAAACAAATTTTGACTGTGGTTGGTCAGCGAAAAAATTCGTCGCGAAAACGTTTGATCAGTTCCTACTGTTCGCGCAAATTCGCCTAGTGGAGAACGGGCTTTAACAAGTTTGATACAGTCATGATATAACAAGAATGTTACAAGTGTGACGACACAAGGTTGTAACAATATTGTTATATCATGACTGTATCAGACTTGTTGGGGCAACCTTGCTGCAAGTCTGATAATATCAACAATAGAGCTGTGCAAACTCCGGTTATTTTAGCTCCGGGTCCGGCAGTCAAAACTCCGGCTCCGGCAAGGAAATTTCATCTTTAAAAGTAGAAGCAGGCGAAGTATTTCAGTGTAATTTCAGAATTTATTTTATTCCTTTTTGAGCTTTCTCCTCTACTTATCAAATATACATCCTTTGGTGCTTGTTTAAACAATGTTTTGTAGAAAGTAAGACCTCGTGGCAGCGTGGTATTTTCGCCCAAAATACATCGGGGTCAGCGGATTTTTGTATCAAAAGCGATAGCAATGCGCTTGCAGAATTTGTGAAGCCACGAATCAGATTGGAGCAAGTAATTAAACTTTATAGCAACTTCAAATTGTTCAACTTAATTTTTCCATTACCAAAAATTCATTGAAATACTGTATGAAATAATTTTTCATAATTTTGTCTGCCGGAGTCTTTGCCGGAGTTTTCCAACTCCGGCAAAGTATGCCGGAGCTCCGGCTCCGGTACTCCGGCTCCAGCGCACAGCTTTAATCAACAAGGTTGTTAGAACTTGTTACAAGTTGCTATAAGATGTGAGAATTTTTACGCGTGTATCTGAGCATTAACTGATTTGGACAAATTTTGTTTTTATAAGGTGGTAACTGCACAGACTTAGCAAAAGACTTCTCCTGTCATTGTGGCCCGGGGTATTCTGGAAAGACGTGTGAGACGAAACTGCACGATTGCAACGTGATTGGCTGTACGGCTTGTCACGTGGCACCGTGTAACCATGGCAACTGCTCCTGCAACTGTACGGCAAAGGCGATGTATTATAACTGTAGCTGCAACGAAGGATATACTGGCGTGAATTGTGATCAAGATATAAACGAATGTATGAGTGGTTCAATTCCCTCCAACATATGTGGTGATAATGGCACGTGTAGGAATACCAATGGCAGTTTTAGATGTGAGGTGAGCAAATGTTTGATGCGTATACAACAAAGATCGTCTATGTAATGCATTGACTTTTACCCCTTAATCGATTTCACGTGATTCTTCGGTTTGTTTACGTTATTTCTATTTTCAAAGCTTGGTTACGTGACTCTCTGCTTTCTTCACGTGATTATGTAGTTTGTTCACATGATTCTTTGGTTTGTTCACGTCATTGTCTAATTTGTTCACATGATTATCTAATTTATTCACATGATTCTCTAGTTTGTTCACGTGATTATCCAGTTTGTTCACGTGATTATCTAGTTTGTTCACTGATTATCTACTGTAATTTGTTCACGTGATTATTTTGTTTTTTCTACATAATTCTCTACTTTGTTCACGTGATTATCTAGTTTGTTCACATGATTCTCTAATTTGTTCACGTGATTATTTGGTTGTTTTTACAACTTGTAGTGTTCGGAAGGTTTCACTGGCAAACTCTGTAACGAAACCGAAGGTCCTTGCAATCCAAACCCTTGTGCAAACGGGCTGTGTCACAGAATTAACATTACGGTAAACTCATCGCTGGACAGCGGTAGTTCGAGCAACATTAGGGAAACCTATAACTGTTCATGTTACCCGGGATGGAGAGGTGTAAATTGCACCGAAGATATTGATGAGTGTATGGAAAATATTGGTATGATTGTTTATTCTTCTATATTATCACATTACTACACGCGTAAAAAGCTCACATATCATCTTGCAGCAGGTCTGCCAACAAGCCGTCAATTATTGTTACAACCTTGTGTCGTCAACCTTGTAACACTCTTGTTATATCATGACTTTATCAGACTTGTTAGAATAACCTTGCAACAAGTCTGATAATGCCATCAAGCTTGTTACAAGTTGTTAACAGCTTGTTACAACAACTGGGAACAAGCAGTGCGAACACAACTTGTCGACAGCTTGTGAACAGATTTGTAACAACTTGTTTGCAGACTTGTAACAACTTGTGTGTTTTTACGTGTATAGTTTAATGTTGGAACTCTATTTCAGTGACACGTCAGATGTTGAGGCTTCCGTAGTCAGAGCACACGCCTTTCACCTCTGACATCGTGGGTTCGATTCCCGTTGTGGACGTTCAATGATGTCCATGTGAAAAGAGTGAGTGTGAACGTTCTGCCGAAAGTCGTGGGTTCTCTCCGGGTACTCCGGTTCCCTCCCACAGGGAATGTTGACAGGGTTGGCTGGGATTAAGCCGCTAAGCTGAGATTATCCCTCAAACTGACCCTTCCACCGTACAGTAGCTGTGCTTCGTGATCAGACATGAGTCATAAGGTGGCTGCCAGAGGCGCCCTCAGAAAGCCTTGCACTCGACCACGTTGAGCTGTGCCCTTCGCAATTCAGCTTAGCTCTCAGCTGCAAGTAATGATAATAAGCACACATTCCTACTTACACCCACCAGGATTTTTTTCAGGATTTTCTCTTGGGTCAGTTTTTGCAGAGAAGATTGAGTTTAGCTGAGGTGGCTGCACTAACCAGGGGGCTGACACTTGTACTTAATGTGTTAAAGCAGGGGCACTGAAGGACACTATAAGACACTATAAACTGGTTAAAGATGGCGAATGCATATTAGTTTTTCTTGTGTTGTGAGATGAATTCCAGCCATTTTTTCTTAATTGTCGGGTTTCCAACTGAAAACTAATTTCCACACATCACGAATTTAACTGAAACAACTTCATTTTTACTGCACTGAAACTTTGGTGAGAAGATTGAGTTTCAAAACTCAATTCAAGATTGAGTTTTTGGGGCCGTTTAACGGCTCTAAAAAATCCCTGAAAAAAATCCTGCCTACTTACATTTAAAATGTTCTATCTCCCCAGATTCATGCAACAAGACGATAAGCACGTGTATGAACACCATCGGAAATTACAAATGTCAGTGCGATTTGGGCTACAAAGTCGAAGGGAAGCAGTGTAAAGATGTTAACGAATGCGACAGCAACCCATGTGCCAACAGTGGGATTTGTAAAAATACCGATGGCAATTATGTCTGTCTTTGTCACAATGGTTTTACAGGTATGTTATTTATGATTTATGAATCATGATTTAATAGTTATTCCGTGAACTCGAGTCGTATACGAGCTGATATTTGCCTATATCAGCCAAATAATCACCGAGCCTTCTGTGTAAGTCTTTTTTGTTTTTTTGGACTGAATTTATTTTAATTTCGCTTATTCCCTTATCAGTAACTTCCACAACACGGCTAGACGCCATTTTGAAAATTTCGGATTTGTTATATTCACCTGCAGGTGAATAAAACAGCTTAATACGTCAGATTTGACCTATTAACTTGTAGGATTTGTTATATTCACTTGAATGTGCAAAAATACTAATGGTTAAATATTATTGTTTAGGTAAAAATTGCTTGAAAAATATTGACGATTGCCTTGTGAACGACGGACATCAAGATTGTCAAAATGGCCAATGTGTAGATGGAATTGCGACATTTACATGCGAATGCGACGTTGGCTGGAGAGGGGGATTCTGTGATGTAGACATTAACGAGTGTTCACTTGGTTACTGTGATAATAATGCCACGTGCAACAACACGGATGGCAATTACACGTGCGCATGTCAAGCTGGATACACGGGTCGTAATTGTTCGACGGATATCGATGAATGCGCAGACTCACCATGTAACAATGGGACGTGTAAGGATAAGGTAGGTTTAAAACAATTTTAGAAACTAATTTGTTTATTGAGTCGGTGAAAATGGTTTTTCCAATCATTGTGATAGATTGAGGCAGATTGAGCAGCTCAGAGCCAGAATGAGAAGCTCAATGGTTAAGAAATAGCTGAGAGACAAATCAATCAGGGGTTGAAATTTTAAAAAAAATTTAAGCGCCAAAAAATATCTGGTCTTTCCTAGCCTGCGAACAGGCTTTCTTTGAACTCTCTTTCAAAGAGCCTGTTTGCAGGCTAGGTCTCCCCATATCATCAATTTCTTGTGAAGTATTCTCTTTCCATAAGGGTAACATAAAAAACCCGGTTGTTTAATCTGTTGGCAAAGCAGAATGAAATATTTGGTCACTGAAATATTTTAGGGCCTTAGAATTACTTAATTCTTTTAGTTTCTCCCGGTCGCCGCGAGCGTTATCTTTGGCAAATATCTGGTCGCCAGATGAAAAATATGCTCGCAATTTGCGACTTGATTTCCCGTCCATTTCAGCCCCTGGATCAAATTGACTCGATGGGTTGGGGTATAGGGGTTAGCTGGGAGCTTAAGTAAACTAGCTTTAATCGCTAAGAGCCAATTACTGGACATGCAGAGCTAGTGCAGTGGCTTGATAGTTTGCCACCAACCATCAGGGACGCCGGAACGATAATAGGGCAAAGGGGGGCGGACGCACACCAAGGGCACCTTTACTGAAAAATTTTTGTTCACTGCAAAATTTTTTGGCGACCTCCCTCCCCCCCCCGTCGCCAAAAAATTTCGGTCAGTGTACCATTTTAGAAGTCAAAAATTTTTTCCGGACATACAAAAATTTTCCGTGAAGCCAAAAACTTTTTCGGATATCTTAAATTTTCGCCATTTCTTCAAAATATTTTTCTAAATTCCCAAAATTTCCCAACATTTTTATAAATATAAACTATAAATTACCTGAATCTCGTGATTTTCCTACAAAAAGCATCGTTGGAAATGTGATTTATCACGTATTATTTTACAACTAAAAAGGGCACTTCTGCCCCCCCTAGCAAAAGGCAAGGGGGGCAGCCGCCCCCCCTGCCCCCCCAGTTCCGGCGTCCCTGCCAACCATAGACTTGTTTCAACCCGGTCTAAGTAAGTAAGTAAGTAAAAACTTTATTTGACTACGCTGACCCCTACAGCAAAAGCTGATTTCCAAGAGGGGCGTCGATTTAAAAATTTTCAAATATTACAATCATGCAGTTACAATACAAATATATAAATACTAGACGGACAGTTGCAATTACAAATTCAATTACAATTACAATCATTACATCTACAATAATTTACTGATTAGAGTTCACAAATTTGTCTGATGAATTCATTGCCTGTTCGCACCCAATATTGTTCTGAATTACTTGTTTTAAAAGTACAATTTGCAGAGAAACATGGAAAGTAAAGAACAAGTTAAGCCCGTTTTCCTAAAGGGGAATTTGTTCGCGCGAAGCGAAAAACAAATCTTCGCAAAGTGATTACTCAGCGAAAAAAATTCGCGGCGAAAAGTTGGATCAGTTTTTACTTTTTTACTATTCGTGCGAAATGGAAAATGGGCTTTACTTGTTGTTGCACAAGAGGTTAAATTAGGTGTTTTATATTTTAGATCAACGATTTTGATTGTGATTGTTCTCCGGGCTACGAAGGAAAATCATGTGAGATAGATATTGATTGGTGTAGCCCCGCAAGAAATGGCGGTTCTGTACCATGTGACTATGGAATATGTCAAGATGGTCTACTCAACTACACATGTCGTTGTTTTGACGGGTTTTCTGGCCGGAACTGCAGCATAGATGAAGATGAATGTGCCAGTGTGCCTTGCGCAAATTCTGGTATCTGTGTTCAAAAGTCGAACGCGACCGGGTTAAAAATGTATTTTGGAGCTGATCGTGTTTATCCCAAGAACGAAAGGTACATGTATGAGTGTTGATCATTTGTTACTTGTTGTCTTCAATGCTCTACCGAAATTCGTGAACTTTTTAGTGAAAGGTTGGGTAAATGAAAAACAAAACAACTCAAGGGTTGGTTAATAAACATTTATTGTCATTTCCAAAGCATGACTCGCTGAAATATATGAGACTAAAAAGCAATGTCAACAGTCACATGTCAGTACAATATGTAAATCAATCAATCAGAGTCACTATCTTGATCGTTTTCTCATTTGTCAGGAGGCAAATGGTGTCTCCAAACAAAGTATGTACATGTGCAGACAACACGAAACTTTTACACTGCAGAAAATTGCACAAGCAGTTAGGGGCCATTCACAAAGGATGTCCGGCCAAATGATGGATTTTCAGACCCCCCCCCCTTCCCCCCTTGTCCAGCATTGTCCGAATTACTGGACCCCTCCCCCCGGACATCCGCCATTCCTCGCAAAAAAACTCACGCAACTTTGTATATGTTAGAACTTTTTTATAACTATAAATGTGAATATAAAAACTTATAAATTATTAATTAAAACAAACAACTGTGTTACTGCAAGTCTGCAACAACGGGATGAACTTATTGTATAGAAAAGGACAGTTATACATGAAGAAAGCTTTTATTTGACGCCACTGTTAAATTCATCATTGAAGGAAAGAATTAGATAATATTATGAAGTGTTCAAAATGCCAATTTCACAATGGGAAAGAGAGTTCAAAATAGAGGAAAAAGAAATTTGGTTTTGAATTTTTTTAAATTTCGGACATCCGGATTGCTAACCTCCCCCCTATGTCCGAGTTTGTCCTGATTTTCCAACCCCCGCCCCCCCTCTGCTCGGACATCCTTTGTGAATGGCCCCTTATCAAACTCATGTCACAGAAGTGGTAAAGGACGTGTGTGACAACTAAATGGTATTCTTTTGTAAAGCTTTTTAGCCAGGGGAGCGTATTTATTTTTTAATCGATATTTGAAGTTGGATAAAAAAAATTTTGGATCAGCGAAATGTTTCACCAAAAAGCATTTCTCTTTGGTGCCTCTCGCCGCCATAAATACAGTAATGACCTTACTATCACACCATGACGCAATGCTTGCTTAACTCACAGTTTTTGGTCTTTGAAATCCTTGAAATTCAGCCTTTGTAAGGTCTTTGAAAAGTCTTTGAACTGTGTGAAAAAGCGAAGAAAGTCTTTAGAAATCTTTAAAATCTTTAGTGATTACTTGATCATACGATTTCTAAGCTGATAAAACAGATTGATTGAAGCAAGATTTTCGCAAATATCGACGAAAAGGTGCATTTTAGGATGTGATTTGACGGGACTATTTACCGGGTAAAAAGGGTGCTTACATTCGCAATTTTTCGACAGCTGATTGCTCTCAAATTAAGGTCTTTGAAAAGTCTTCGAAAATAGGAAGAAAAAAAATTTTGAAAGTCTTTGAATATTTTTGGTCTTGGAGATTACGAACTCTGTTCTAAATGGTGTTTTTTCGCCATATTCGTTTAGTGGCGGGTACCTATGCGTGTGTCAGGCAGGCTACAACGGTTCAAACTGTGAGAATGATATCGATGAATGTGCTTTGTATCAACCATGTAATAAGACGGGAGAGGAATCGTGTAAAGATGGAATCAATAATTACACCTGCATCTGCAACCCTGGTTTTACAGGTACAGTAATAAAATATATTATTTTACATTACACTAGAATATTGATGGTTGTGTACATGTACTGTATATACTGTATTGATATACTGTAATTAGTATGTAATATGGCCAGGGGTATTCAAAATAAGGCCGCTTTTACACTATAACGCTACGGCTAGCATTCCGTTAAAGGGAAATGACAATATACATTTTTATTTTCTTACTTGAAAGAACTTTGGAACTATATATTAACTTCTTTCACCGATTTTTCATATCACAGCCGAATTTCCCGCCAAATTAAGTGTTTAAATAAAAATTCTCCCTATATATCAGTCGCTAAGGTTGGCAGGTCTGCAAAAATTTCGTATTTTGACTTCGATTTTAAGACTAATATTATGATTTTATGAACTGAAAACTTGATTAGCGATACGGTCCGTTAGAAAACTGGAATTAGCTGGGGAATTAAAAAAATGGGATAAAAACAAACTGTTTACGTGACCTTCATATAGCTATGGCCGTCATTGGCGGCCATCTTGGCTTTGCTTTTAGATGAAATTCTCGCTCCAAGTATATATAGAGCTCACTGCTGTATTTCTAATTTCACATTTTTGTGTTTAGGTCGGAACTGTTCGGAAGACATCGACGAATGCTCGCCGTCCCCTTGCAAAAACAACGGGACATGCCAGAACTTGATTGCGCAATACAAATGCATCTGCGACTCCAACCACACCGGGGTGAATTGCGAGAAATTGGTTGACCCATGCACGGCCTTGTCTCCTTGTCGAAATGGCGCCACTTGTTACCCGGTCTCCGACTTCAACTACACGTGCGCATGCGCGGAGGGATATGCGGGAAGACTGTGTACAGATAGGACTACGTTGGGATTTGATGGGACATTTTCAATGACTGTATCCGTCCCTCAAATTTCGAATAATATATCATTCAGCTGTCAGACTAATTCTCGTGAAGGAGTGGTGGTCTCCCAGTCGAGGTTTTGGGTATTGTCTTTGGTCTCGGATAAACTTGAACTCGTGTGTGCGGTCGACTCTTCCAAATGCGAAGTCGGGGGACCTGGAATGTTTACGGATTCCAACTGGCATAAAGTAGAAGTGTTATTTGACGGCTCCTCTGTTTCCGCCAATGTTTCAAAGACGATTTGCAACGTGTCGTGTGGGACATCGCGCAGGCGGAGGGCGGCTTCCTCAGAGCTGGTCCTGGGCGCGGACGCCGGGGACACGGGCCAACCGAAGTTTGTTGGCAGTATCCGGGACTTTAGCGTGAATAATGCTAAATATTATCCAGGTATTGTTACAATATTTTTATTGAAAGTCATGGCATTTTTTAATACCATGGACAGGTGGCGCATTTACCCCACTGGGCCCCTTCCTCTGCCCCACCACTGATGGAAAAAATGGCTTATTACCCCAAAGCCAGGGCCCTGTAAAGACATGACCTGTATTAAGTAAATGAGTTAAACATTGAAAAGAAGTTTAAAAATCATTTTTTAGTGAGCATGCTTATAAACATGTTGTGTTTGAATGTTTAACATGCAATTTATTACAAATTTCACCATTAAAACTTCTTTTTTAGAAACTGAGTTTTTTTTAAAAGGTGTTCTTAGAATGCAGGAAATGCTATTTCAGACGCCCAAATTTCAAAAGTTTTCTGGGGCAGCATGCCCCCAGCCACCCCCCCCCCCGCCCTAGCTAGCTCATGCCTGCGTTACTTTGCTCACACCTTTGGCAATCGTACACTATCTTGGGGGAAGGGCAAGGAAAATCGGCCCTTTGGCAGTTTTTCCCCACCAGTGAAGAATCCTTAAAAAATGCACTGTTGAAAGTGTATAAGTTGTTTTTGGATGGATGAATGGATGGATGGATCAACTTTACTTAAAAACACACTAATCTTTTTAACAATATTAATGCTGGTTTCCAAAAGTGTTGTGTACTATTATGATAGAATAAATCCCCATTAATTACCTATGATGTATAGATATGAATTTGTTTAGTAATAAGTACTAAATTAATAAAGAAATCTAAGAAATTTCTACTATAATTTAAGCATGATTATTGTTAAATGAAAAGGTCGAGGAAGAAAGCTTTTCACAAAACGAAATATAAGATGCCGAAGTTCTTATGTCTTTCGGAATTTGATTCCAGACATGAGCCCCATTTGGGATTTGATTCCAGACATGAGCCCCATTGCATAATGTTTTCTAGTTATTCCTATACGCTAAGCTAGTGAATTATTATTTCTAGGTGTCGCCGGTGTTGCTACGGAAGGGAGTTTCAGTCTAGGATATCAACGGCAGAACGTCTGCTCCCCAGACCCCTGTGTGAATGGCAAGTGTAAGGATCTCTGGACACGCTACTCTTGTGAATGTGATAGGTACTGGGCCTCAATTAACTGCACAGAAAGTAAGTTTGATATATTTTTTAAACCATGAGAAGTGAAAACCTCGTCTGACGGCTGACCCAATGATTTGCCAAACCCCCGAGATTTTCTGGGACTTGTTTGTAGCCGTTACGTGGACCTAAAAACGTGAAACTCAATTATGTCATTGAAAATTTAAGTGCAGTAAAATTTTAAACACTGTAATTGCGGGAACCACTCAGTATTTTAAGAAAATACAAAATAATATGGCGATAAAATACGTGGTGTCTCCACAAACAAAACTATTATATATTTTATCGCCATGCAAACATACAAAGAACTTATTACAAAATAATATTTTGATTTTTCATTTTTAAAATTCAAAATGTTATTCGGAGTTACTATTATTTTGTATTTTGGTAAAATTAAAGTTGTTTATAAGTTAGATTTGCGACGTGAAAATCACAGTTTTTTGCTGGGAAACTCGGCAAAGTAAGAAAAAAACAAAAAAACAGACAGCACAGCATTCGTTTCACAATAGAAGGAAAACCACGAACAAGAAAGCGAACACACCTGTTATTTACCATCTTTAACTCATTGGCACATTGCAGTGTGGCCCATTTAAAGGGGGAGGGGGTAAAAGCCCCCCTCCACATTCCCTTCTGTGCAAAACTTCTGGAAAAAACCCTGAAATTCCATTCCATGTAACAGTAAATTTCTTGTGCGAAACTTTTTCCAGTGCTCTAAGCCCCAATATTCCACGTGAAAATATAGGAAAATCTCAGGCCTGTTTTATACATCGAATTTTGGTCGTGTCGAATGCAATTCAAACAATAGATGATGAGATGATAAACCTCATTAAGCTTCGTTATCTATTGTTTGAATTGCATTCGACGCGATGGAAATTTGACGTATAAAACAGGCCTTAGTTCCCAGTAAATCTAAGATACCAATTTTTAAGGTTATCAAAATTGATCAAGTAGAACAAATGTTATGGCTTCAAAGTTTAAAATAAAGTTCCGTTTACCTCATTTATATAAGTTGGGGCATGTGTTTACCTCATTTATATAAGTTGAGGCAAAAATTTACGTATTCTGCAGTGAGTTCAACAAAAATCATATGATGGGAGACTGATTTAATTTTGTGTTTTGTTTCTAAGGTGTACTTTGGGGAACGTTTGGTGTGATTAATCAGCTAAACAATGGCTACCGTCCGACCTCGAACAAGAGCTACGTATCATATTCGTTGTCTACTACTTTTCAACATCTCGCCTTTACTGTGAGAACGAGATCGGCGTCTAGCTTAATAATACAACTCAAATTCAACAATTCAATGTTTGTATCGGTTGAGACAGATAATGGCGTCTTACGATTACGCGACAATAATGGCTATATTAACTCGCAACAGAGTGGAGGTTTAAAGATAAATAACGCCATCCCGCATTATATTCAAATCAACCGCACTAAGATAACGATAGATAATGCGACCTATGACGTCATGTTGACGTCACTTCCGATCAGAACCGTGTTCGTCGGTGGACTGTCGGCGCCTGGTGACGAGGAGGTCAGTGCGCAAGCGCAGTTCCGTGGATGTATCCGTGATGTGCGTCTCAATGGTCAGCAGTTGCTGTTTTTTAATCAAACTGCAGATGGTTTGAACTCCACTCAAGAGAACATCGCCGAAAGATGTTCAGGCGAGGATGTATGTGCAAATACATCAGGTATAAGTTATATTATGTTGTAATTTTGCAAGGGTCAAGCCTGAGAATAAGCGCCCGGTCACGGACATTGTACGGTACGAAAAGGTAATTAATTGTCCGGCACAACTGGTTTTTGTCCGGCAGCATATTAAATTATTAATACAACTATTGGTGAAACTGTCTACAACTGGCATTAAAAATTTCATTGTAATACAGTACTTATCTTTCTTTCAAGAAACCCTGAAATTCCTTGAAGTAGTAATAGTAAGTGAATTCACAAAAAAACACCCCAATCGACTTGAACGTTTTACTGTGTTGACTGTTGACGTGCTTTCGTTGCCGTTGTATTTGACAAGCTTTCTATTAGGGAAACTACAGACTTTCACGTCTTGGATAAAAACGCCTGCGTTTCAAGACGCTGGATGTGATACTCGGCAAATTAGCACAGTACTACAGTAGAACTTTCTCAACAATAAAGCCACTATTTCAAACTTTCTTTACAATAGTTTATTTAAATGATTTTATTCTGGCCCTTGTCGTTGTGTTGCCATTCTACATTGTGAGGTCTCTATTATGTAAACAATGGTGTCTTCGAAATGTTCTTTGTTGTAATCTAGTACTGAAAAGAGCTTTTTTATCGTATTGGTTATTTGAGCTGTCATACACCCTTTTCATAAATGGCTGCCGATTAAAAATTATTTTATGTGCATATAAAGTGGCCCAACTAGCCTCGTACTCCTGTTAAGATTTCAAAGGAATTTCTACCCAGAAACGAGGCTAGTTCGGCCAATTTATATGCACATAAAAGAATTTTTAATCGGCAGCCATTTATGAAAGGGGTGTATATTCCTTACAAACCGAATCGTTTGGTATAAAGTGAAATGAAATGTTTTCAATAATATTTCCTCCAAATTATTTAGGAACGACTGCATGTTCTGGTCGTGGTAATTGCACAGATCTTTGGAACGACTTCCAGTGCGCATGTCAGTTTCCATATGGAGGGGATACCTGTGAACTTTATGGATGCGAGTGGACAAATCCATGTCCAGGGAATGGTACATGTGTGAACTTGAGGGACACTTCGGAGTATGAATGTAAGTTAGTTTAGAGTTTCATACTTTGTTATTAAAATTTTATTTTGTAGCAAGCATCACTTCTGGTGAAATGGCGGACTGTGCACGGTTGGCTGAGAAGCACTTTCAACGGTCCATTACTTTCCCCGTAATGAACCGGCAGTCCATTGCGTAAAAACAAACACATGCATTTTAAAACAAAACAACAAATCTAATTGAAAATTTGAAAATTATAATTTAATTTGTTATTATTAAAGGTGGAGTAATACGAGCAACAAAATTGCTGCAACAAAATCTGATTTCAACGCATGTTAAGTAGAAATGTTGACATGACGTGTTGCCTCGTGATTTGTAATTTATGGTAAACATTTTCAATTCACATGCGTAGAAATCAGATTTTGTTGCAAGTTGCAGCAATTTTGTTGCGCTCGTATTACTCCAGCTTAACATATCTTGTGGATATTTAGTGGAAAAGAAGGAATACATTGGTATTTTTTGTTTTCTTCGACCAAATGTGTACCACGCTATTAATATGCATTTCAAATCATGCATGCTATTGTTTCAAGTATAAATGCCTATAAATGCTATGTAATAAACTTTTTATTAACCTCGCTTGCTCGGTATTTACAGATCGGACTTCGGCCTTTTTGTCCTCGCCCAACGGGCTCAGACAAAAAAAAAGACAAAAAGTCCTCGGTCCGATATTCTCTGTACGGACCTCGCGTTCGGTTAATAAGAAGTTAGTA
Source organism: Paramuricea clavata (assembly GCA_902702795.2). Classification (NCBI taxonomy): domain Eukaryota; kingdom Metazoa; phylum Cnidaria; class Anthozoa; order Malacalcyonacea; family Plexauridae; genus Paramuricea; species Paramuricea clavata. Next base: position 15,134 of record CACRXK020001420.1, on the reverse strand, counting down.
TTTACTCTTAGTATAGGACTAACATTTGTCCGAATCGTGAATAGTACTAAACTATCTCATTATTGTTTTTGGTTTTTTCCTCAGGTATAAGCGAAGTTACGTTTAATGAATCTCAGTCTTCAGCATATTTTAGTAATTCAACGCCATTGTCAGATATGAACAGCGTGGTAACACAGTTTCGTACACGACAAAACAACACTGTCATTCTTTCAAGTGTATACAATGCTACCACCTACTTTGAGATAACCGTAAGTGATGGATACGCGAAAGTTCGGTACAATTTGACTGAAAATGTAACTGGAATCGTAAGTACAGGTAATGAATGTGAACACTGATTATAATTTTAATACGCAAACTCTTTAGTTTGAACCTGGTTTGAGCTAGTTAAAGGAGAATAATGAGAATTGATGAGAGTTGAGAAGCGAGAGTTTGCATTAGAGTTTTCTCAACTCTCATACCCCGGTCAAATGAGAACAAGAGTTGATGACAGTTGACTGGATATACCGCGCGCGTAGCAAAACTCTCCGATCAAGTCGTTGAGAGTTGGCCGGATTAACGTTTCGCGGGGCCCCTTGGCATATTATAAGAGCGGGGCCCCTTGACCCCCCCCCCCCCCCCCCCCCCCCCCCAACGACATTTTAAACACTGAATTCAGTTAAGATTCAAAAATCCTTTTGTATTTCTTGAATTGAAAAGTTGCCTGGGTATAGTTTGAATATTATCGGCATTTATACCATTCACCCTGGATGGTAAGGCCTTTGAATATTATCAGCATTACCATTCAACTTGGATGGTAACGCCGTTGAATATTATCAGCATAACCATTCAACTCGGATGATTATCCTGTTGAATATTATCGGCATTACCATTCAACTCGGATGGTTATGCCGTTGAATTTCCTAGCTAATAAAACAGAGATTGATTGAAGCAAGATTTTCGCAACTATCAACGAAACGGCGCGCTTTAGGACGTGATTTGACGGGACTAATTACTGGTTAAAAATTGTGCTTACACTCGCAATTTCTCGACAGCTGATTGTTCTCAAAGGTCTTGAAAAGTCTTTGAAAATAGGCAGAAAAAATCTTTGAATTTTTTGGTCTTAGAGACTACGAACCCTGATATGCCACCTCTGCCTTATGTTTAATCCCGCACTGGTTTCAACGCGATCGAGAGTTGCAGCTCTGATCAACTCACGTTTGACCGGCGCTTAAGTTGAGCGACCAATCAAATTGCGCGAAAAGCGCTACCCACCTTCGGAGTATGTGCTAAATTGTTCTATTTGTTGCAGATACCTTCGTTTCTGACGGCAAATGGCACGAGCTGAAAATCGAATCCACTGCATCTCAAACTAACTTCGAGATCTCCACCATGGAACTTCGGCAGGATAAGTTCACGTATTTGAATAATCATTCCGTTTCTAGAAACCTTTCTTTACTAAATCAATCCTTTGTCAATCTTCTATCGATGGGAGGTGTACGCATTGGATCGTCGCCTATTAATAGCACTCGCGGTCATTTGCTTGGCTGTCTGAGAGAAATAAGACTTGGCAAACATTTGTTAACGTTTGCTATCGAAAATGCAACTGTGAATTCCGGTCCAGAGTTCAGTATTGCTAAGTCCGCGTTTATGAGTGCTGATGTTACCAATGTCCGAATTGGTTGCCATAGAAACAATGTGTGTACGGGTTCCCTGTGCGGAAATGGCACGTGTGTTGACGTTTGGAATTATTTCCATTGCGCATGTCCAGACGGTTATCATGGCGACCGTTGTGAGTTCAACCCATGCACATCTACTCCGTGCATGGGTGGCACGTGTACGGTGCGTGGTACGAGCTTTGAATGCGCGTGCGCGAAAGAGTACGCGGGTACTTTCTGTAATGAAACGTGCATTCAAGACTTTTGTAAAAATGGCGGGAAATGTGCGATTTCTGGCGGGAATCGGATGTGTACATGTGAATCTGATTGGACAGGCCAACTTTGCGAAGCGGCTATACCACGTGACGATGACGACGACGATGATGATTTGCCGTTGATTATTGGCGTGTCCGTTGCTGGAGGTGTCTTGCTGCTATTGGTTGTTGCCGTGATATTTGTATGCACACGTCAGACAAGTTCTACGTTCGGGATTTACAGTCCGAGCGGCGAAGAGAAAGCTGGAGCCCGGGTCGAGATGAATCCTGTATTGAATGTACCTCCCCCGGAAAAGCTTATATAGAATACTTTTATCTGCGTGCAATACTTGGGGGGGGGGGTGTAGGTAGTGCGAAGCTGGGCTTGCTTGTTTGCTTAAGACAAATATCAATATAATGAATCTTTCTCCCATTTGTAAGAGAAATTCATTACATTTCAAATTCACAATCGGTCTGCTTGCTTCGTCGTTTCTGATTTTAAGCAAGCAGTACTGTCGATTCGTTGCCATTAACCTATTAACGAACTAATTATGCATGTACGCGTGACATATATGTGTCAAAAATAAAAATCAGAAACGATCCTGTGAATTTTCATTGATCCTGTCACGATGAAACAATTATTTTTCCTTCGTATATGTAATCATAATTATATAATCATAGCTAGACAACAGACCATGATGTATATTTTCAATTTTTTTATAACGCAGTGTAGATAGATAAGTTATGTATAATATTAAATAGACCTTTTCAAGGTTTTTCAACTTCACAGCTGAAAAGAGCATGCACTTTATAATTAGTAAAATTGCAAAGTTTCGTTGTATAATCATTAAATTAGGTGGCTCTTGTAGGCTGCATACCCATACAGGCCCTGTTACACGGTGCAATTTTTCATGCAACTTGTCTCGCAATGGCGTTGCGAGACAAGTTGCACGAGTTATTGCACCGTTTAACATGCCTTGCAATGCTCAAAATCTTTGCGAGACAAGTTGCATGAAGCATTGCACAGAGTAGAAGTCGGTTCTACTTTTGGCAACGATTGCACTAATTATTTTTAGCATTGTGTAACATGGCTTCGTGCAACTTGTCTCGCAATGTTTATAGCTTGGAGAGTTCCTATTGGCTCTCCCCAGTACACGCTATATTTTAATTACAATTTGGCGCCAAATAGTGCCTTTCCCTAGTCTTTACGCATGCCTCTGTTCCCTATCGTTGCGAGTTGCATGAAAATCATTGCAGCGTGTAACACCTCTTGCAATGCATTATCAAAATCTTTTTTTTAAACATTGCGAGACAAGTTGCATGAAAAATTGCACCGTGTAACAGGGCCTTACAGTCTGGTTTCGCCTACAACTGTTGCCGACGTGTCGTGAACTGTTTCTCGTGAATGATTTTTATGCTTGTTTCCATATGGTTGTAAAGGCCCGTCTACACGATGCGATTTTTGCTTACGATTGCTGTATGCAACTTGCTGACGCCATCCCTGCGACTTTGTGCCGTCTATCTAGAAGGTACGATTATTGTATTTCTACTTTTTTTTTACTTTGTATTGGTCACACTTCGAACAGGAGGCGTACCAATTTCGCTTTCTCTCATCTCATTGTTGATGTCCTCAATTTTGAACTATTTTCTCATAAGAAATGAATGAAAGTCGCAACCTCGTTGTGAAAGTCGCAGGATTTTAAAACAAGTTTTAAAATTTTTACGACTTTTTTTGTGTTTCATACGACTGCTGTAAGCAAGTTGTAGGGCTATCTACACGGCACGATTCGTGTCGCAGGGAATGGCGTCAGCAAGTTGCATACAACAATCGTAAGCAAAAATCGCATCATGTAGATGGACCTTAACTGTAAGTTAGTTTCGTACCCAGGGATCGTACAATCAAAATGAGAAAAATCAAAATGAGAAAAATATTATTGGTATTCAATACTTTAAAAACATCTTGGCCGCCGGATCTTCGTAAATTGTTTGTCTTTGTTCGCGACTCTCATCCAATTCCAACTAGATCGTCTATTACAGACTTAAAAGTTCCATCAGTTAAGACTACGCAAGCTAAATCCAAAATTTCCTTCAGTGGTGCAAGTTTATTTAATTCTTTACCTTCCGAATTAAAAGATATTGAAAATCACTCAATTTATTCCTATAAAAAGAAGCTGAAAACCTACTTTATTCAATTGAATTATGAAGTAGATCACGTTAATAAATTCCGCTGCATCGATTGTAAGCATATTACTCATTGTCAATGTTACTCTCATATAGGATTTTCTTTTTATATATTACTATTAGACATCGAGGGCCATTGGGAAGAATACTATATTAAGTAATCAATGTAATCCCTCATTAAATAAAGTTTTATTATTATTATTATTATTAACCTGCTGTCGGCCTTTGCCCCCCCTCCGATTGTCGTAAAACTGTTGCCAAGCTGTCGTTTCCATTAAAACATAACCGTTTTTAGCCTGTCGCAACTGTCGTTGAGATAGAACTCGAGCCTATCACGACGACACTGTCGTAACTGTCGTGAACTGTTGCCAGCGTATCGCGACAAGACGTTTCTTTATGTAATTCCATTTGGTCGCGAAGACTACTCTGACGGCAGTTCCAACCAATTCGCGACAGTTACGACCATATGGAAACCAAGTAAGTAATTATATAACGGGGTAATTAGCCATTTCCCAATCGAGCAGAGGACTGGGTCTAGTCACTTGTTTGGAGGGACAGAAATAAACAATATGCCGAATATGGCATCTAGGAAATTTTCCTATACATTCCTAAAGTTATTTCATGTGCAGCCTGAAACGCAACAATTATAATAAGGCATCTTTTAATATATATTTAGCTCGCTCACTATAATTTGTTGTCCCTCCAAGCATCAACTAGACCCAGTCCTCTGCTCGATTGGGAAATGGTTAATTATGCATTCAGATTACTCTGCCTAGCAAAGCAAGACAAACGTACAGTAAAAGCCCGCATTTAAGAACCTAGATTTTCCAAGTTAGCCTAAACAGGTTCTTATGTAAATGATCTTACCAGGATATAACAGATTCTTAAACAGGTTCTTATTTCCTTAAGAGAAAAGCGACTCATTTTAGGAAGGTATGGTATATGATCTATATAAGTTATGATCTTAAAATGATCTAAAAATATGTAACATGCAGAATATATACGGTCAGGTATTCAGCCCTTAATTTACTTTCATCAATACGTTTAAGGCAATTTTACCACTAAACTTTGTATGTTTACTAATTTTGACGTGCTTGTTTCAGCTGCGGTGATGGAATTTTCATAAATCTTTGTTTGTGGAAAAGCCGTGACTATCATGTAATTCACAATAATTGTAATTTTGTAATCTAGGAAACCGAATGATTTTAAATTAGCGAATAAAAGCTTCTGAATTGTGCGTCTGAATTGTAAATTATATACATATATTTATTTATATATAACATGTTTAGCCAGGAATTATGGTTGATTCAACCTTGTTGAATTAAACCAAATTATGCATGCATGGTTGCTAATGGTAATCAATTACAAGTATAGAATCGCGTTCTTGTTAATTGACTTTAATATAGTTTCAGCTGTAGCTGTAAAACCATAAAATTTTGTCGACGAGGGCTAATTCTTGCTTCAGAAACTATACATAGATGCAGGTTTACGGATCGACAGCTTGAATAATATAATTTAAAAAGGACAATTCTACTTGCAATTAATTACCATTAGCATAAACCATACATATTTTGGTTAATTCAACAAGGTTCAAACAACCATCTCCTTGCTAAATTTGTTCAACGAAAATTGAAATGACCAGGAAAATTAACTTTTGCCAAACTTCCAAAGTGCTAGTGTGAAAAACATCAAAAGCAATATAGAAAAATCCGAAAGAACTGATGCAAAAGTTCTCCCTAAGCATTAAGGGCTTCGAACGATTTCCAATGACGATTCGCAACGCAACGGACCGTCGAACACATCAAATCTATACCCGCCAAACTATCTTAATTTTTGCACTATTTGGAACCATGCACCATCTTGTTTTATATAATTCGATCTAATTAAATAACTGCGTGCTAAAGATTGAGGAACCGTTATCTTTATGTATTTAAAACTTTCTAAAAGCCAACCAGACACAGTACTAAAATGCGGTGCCCTAACACCTGAAGGCAAGTTCATGTTGCCTGGTTGGAATATATACGGTGAATTTCTTGGCTTGCATAATTGGGATTCTGGCCATGGATACCTCGGGCTTATATATCCAGGATAGTAGCATGATAGTATATCAAAAGTGCGGGCAAATGTCGTCTCGTGCCTAGCCAGGTCATAAGAATTACAAGCCCCATTTGTGATTAGTGAGCCAGATCCCAGATTAAGTAAGAAACAAAAAAATTTTGAAAGTTAACCTAATTTTTGACAATATTCCAGAAAATTTCACGTATATTTCAATATTACGTCTATTTCACCCGTACTGATTCATACTTTTTAATCGAATTTTTATGTAAGGGCACTTTCGCCCCCCACCCCCCTTACCAAAGGGCAAGCGGGCGATGCCTCCCCCTGCGCCCCCCTTTCCGGCGTCCCTAGGTCTTCGTGGACATTCAGGCGCAAGGCACTGAAGCTAAAAGAATTCTTAAAGTACCGAACTTTCGAGATATTTCTATAATTGCCGTAATTTGGAGATGAAAAGATACTCGCTATGACGCATTTCGTGTTTTTTTTCTCCAATATTGTAGTTTGCCTTTTGAATATATTAATATTCGTCAATTATCTTCATACCAGTGTAATAAATCATATCATTGTTTTGTCGACACGTTTATTTCTTTGCCTCTGCTTTGGCGAAGATTTCGATCCAAGTCCAGTCTTCATTAGTGCTACAATAACACTGCCACTGGTGAAGATAGATGCAGGCTTACGGATCGACAAGAAAATTAACAAGGACAATTCTACTTGCAATTGATTACCATCAGCAACCATACATATTTTGGTTAATTCAACAAGGTTCGATCATTTGACAACCACCTCCTTGCTAAATTTGTTCAACGAAAATTGAAATGACCAGGAAAATTAACTTTTGTCACACTTCCAAAGTGCTAGTGTGAAAAAAACTTCAAGAGCAATATAGAAAAATCCGAAAGAACTGATGCAAAAATTCTCCCTGAGCATTATATATATATAAATATAATATAGTAATGACGATTTGGTAGATTTTGTAGGTAGTGTCAATAATATGAACAAGCTTTCGTTGGTAGGGATGCAACTACCTGAAAAATATAAGGAGAATTCCTACGTTTCGAGCGAAACCCTTCGTCTGGAGTTTGAATCGAAACGAAATTTGATTTCACGCGTTCCGTCGGTTACGAATCGTAATTGAAAATTTCGGTAACATGCATGCCAGCCCTATAACAATTTAGTCGCAGCTCATCTCGTTCCCAAGTTATCGGACATCTTGTATCAGTTTTGTGTTGTGACGTCAATAGTAAATGTTGTGCTCATAAGATGGCAGCAAAAAGAAGAAAGTCTAACATATCTCAGAAGTGATTCACCGAAATTAAATGAAATTTTGTGCAGTTAGTAAGTGCACCTAAGCAAACACCTTGGACTACTTATGTGATTGTCATAGCAACGCACTAGTTACTAGGTCTCTCTCTTAAGGTAGTACTGTCTAACTCAGTTTCCGACGAAGGGCCTTCGCTCGAAACGTCGAAATTTTACTTGTATTTCTCATGAGGCAGTCGAATATATCTCTCAATATATCCGCAGCATTCTGGTGTAGAGACCTAGTCTAGGACCTGTATATGAGTTTGTATGCGATTCATTTAGGACAGGTAATCTCAAATGTTTTAGGGTAAAATTACCATGGCGGTCAACATGGCATATGTGTGAAAACCTGAATCCGGGGCGAAAGTCCTGAAAATGACCCCGCCCTGAAACGGCAATGTCGACATAGCTCTAACTTCAGAAAAGGAAAAGCGATAGCCTTTCTGAAGTTCTTATAGTGTTTAGAAGGGTTGCTTTTAGGGGTGGTCATTGGAAGAAAAAATTTGTCGAAGTATAATATTTTACCAGAAAATGACTATGCACCACCCCAGGTAAATTGCTGATTATGCACAAAATAACTAATATGCCTGGCAGAAATTAAATATTCTTATTTCCTAAAAAAAAATTATCATGGGGTGAAAAACTATGCTTAATTTAATATAAATATTGTTGATTTCATAAGGATTGTCATTGTTTTCTTTAAATATAATACATTTTATTTCACTTACCCCCCACGAAAACACGATTTCAGCCATATTTTGTCGTCTTGTTTGCTTTTTATCGCCGAATCTCGCAAATATCATCCAGTTATTGTACTTTTACATAATCATAAATGGCTGAAGAAGATTTCAAAGAAGGTTTCATCCACTTTTGTAACAGTGCAGTGTATTTTACCTTCGATATTGTGTCCTTCGATATTCCGCCAAATTGCCGCCATTTTAATGGCTCGCCGCTTCTGTCTGATAAATGCAACTTCTTCGTTTCCATATGTATTTAGATTACAGTATCCAAGAGTACTTCATTGTAGAATAGTCCCAATCCAAAAATTGGCAAGATTTGTCCCATTAGGAAGGAAAAATCCTCCGTATACCATTTAGGTTCAAAATAAAAAACAAATCATTTGAAAGTCACGCGCAATCTTCGGGAAAACTTCTCGTGGACACATGACAGGGGGGGTAGAATATTTTCACGAATATGTTTTCCACCACAGAAACATAACTAAATATATTGTATTTATTGTATTTTTATGATTTATAATAAAAACAATAAATATTTGCGTAGTTTTGTCATAAATCATAAAAATACAATAAATACAATATATTTAGTTATGTTTCTGTGGTGGCGAACATATTCGTGAAAATATTCAACCCCCCCCTGTCATGTGTCCACGATGTTAATAAGGAGTTGATAGGGGAAAAAATAAACTTTTGCAAAATAAAATGTTACGTTAACACTTTTAATAAAAAGAAATCAATAAAAGTGATCGCTTACCGTTATTCTACAATAATTTATTGAACAAAATTTCCATGGGTGTCTCATTTTTTTTTAAAAAAAGCGATTTTCCCCTTTCGAACGGCGTTTTCCCTAGCTATCGTTTGCTATGAAATTTGGGGAGCCTCGCAGTGCCTCGGAAGGTCGTCTCCAATTGGATGGAGGTTTTCTAAAGAACAAAGCAATGTCAGTGTTCTGAACACAAAAGCAATTGTCAAGTCGAGCCAATGGAAAGCACTCTTCCGAGGCACTGCGAGGCTACCCTGAAATTTCAGCGACGGCACTGGCTGGGAAATTTTACGTGGCGCGTGGACGCGTGACACAAAAATTGAGGTTATCGAGTGTCAGTTTCCTCTCTGTATATCTCTCCTCTGTGTCTATATGATATGGAGACTACGCGCAGGACGTGCCCCCAGTCTTGAAAAGTACGACGAATGAGCAACGTCATTCTCGTACCCAGAGCCCTTCTTACGCGCGGTGCGACGAGGTGCTCTGGCCAAATCCGTATCAAACTGGCATCTGATTGGCTACAACGAAGGTCATTGTTCTAATACCGGATATATTCTTTTACCATGACCATGTTGTCATGGTATCCGGTTATGGATTTGACCAGAGCCCCTCGTCGCACCGCGCGTAAGAAGGGCTCTGGATACGAGAATGGAGCAACGTCTGATGGCGTCCAGGCCTAACCTGAGTATCAGGCTCTCGGTATTGAAGAGAGCCTGACACAATTCGCCTCTACGGGCTTTCCACCCCCAGAATATCAGCCAATTAAAATTATTTCCGGTTGTAGCATATTTCCGGTTGTCCGCTACAGGTATGTAAATACGCAAATTTCGTTATTTGCAGTTTTATATAAATTTGAATAAATACGGAGAAAAATCGGTATGTTTTTGTCGAAATATCCACATGATGGAATTCTAAGCGTAAACTATGCCTTATTCGAGGAACCATAGCTCGATGGCTTTTTCCAGGAGTCTAAAGAGACAACATTCGGCGCTCTGAATCGAGGGGTATTTCACTCCAAAAATCCCGTACACTTCGTCAAAAAATCCGGAAAAAATCCAGAAAAAATCCATGAAATCCTCAAAATCCATTGAATCCATCAAAATCCAAAAAAATCCTTTAAAAACCACAGAAATCCTTCAAAAATCCACAGAAATCCTTCAAAATCCTTAAAAAATCCGCAAATCCACAAAAAATATATGAAGTACTTGGTGTAATTTACTCATAAAGGGCCCGTAAAGGTTCTTTGCCACGTTCAAAATGGCGGACAGCGAAAGCTAAACGCTTACCGTGATCGCTGTCATTATATTTCGTAATTATTGGACCACTCTACATTTCCATTTATATACGCTCGAGTATACGCTAAGTTTTTTTAGCCTATTACTACTAAATATGTGTTCTTGTTACAATGACGTTAATATGTTGTAAAATATAATTACAAAACCATTGTCTATATAAAAAGTTTATATTCATCATTGTCTTTTACTGTTTTTGAAAGAATAATGAACGTGTTTGAATTTTAAACAAAATGACTGCATGCCCAGCCTTCGTTAGTTTATGAAGGCTGTGGTCCTAGTCCCAGTCCTCCGCTCGACCATGACGTCCTGGCATAACGTTGACGTCGTACAACTTAAGATTATTTGTTCAAAACGTTACCTAGCTCTATAACTCTATAATTTAAAAAAAAAATCCAGAAAAAATCCGAACAAATCCGGAAAATCCAAACAAATCCGGAAAATCCAACAGATTTTCAAAAATCCAGAAAAAATCCGAATAAATCCGGAAAATCCCAACAAATCCGGAAAATCCAACAGATTTTCTCTTCAAAAATCCGCTAAAAAATCCGGGGAAAATCCGCTAAATCCGCTAAAAAATCCGCGGATTTTTAAAAATCCGAAAATCCCGTACGCTTTTTTGGAGTGAAGTGCCCCTCGCTCTGAATAGGATTTCTTCTTCCTCGGTCCTCGTGTCATGTTAATAGTTTGTTCGAGACAGCTATTCGCTTCAACTGCGTCTGACACAGCGGCTATTGTCTTCAATTTCTGCCTGATGTTGGCATATTAGTTCGAGCGAGCTGACTACTATATCCTTGCAGGTCTTGGAAAACAGCTCGGCAATAAACTGATAAATAAGGCTTCAGCTTTT